>JAVYIG010006184.1:0-122835 GCA_035222895.1 Strongylocentrotus droebachiensis
TGCTGTATAAAAAGCATTCAGAGAGGCAAAGAAGGCAACCAAAGTGTTAGAAATCAAAACAGACAAACAGATATACAGTCATGCAATTAAAAAGCTATCAGCACAATTATCAAACAGAACCTCACTTGTCCTCTTACCTTCACGAATAGCAACATCCAGACCTGCGTTGGTAAGTACAGTCATTCCAGAATCCTTATAGTGATTACAAAAATAATGAATTAAAAACAAATCACAGTATCTTTATTTTTCATTTTTCTATTTGACATTTGACAAAGATAAACATTCAGGTAAATAAATGTCAATTAGTGTTTACATCCCCCTCCTCTCCCTCCCTCTCTTTCTCTCTCTCTCTCTCTATGACTATCTATCTATCCAGGCGCGGATCCAGGATTTCTTAGGGGGGGGGGGCCCAAATTTGAAATTTTGCGAGCCAAATATTCGTACGTAAAGGTGACCAGCAGTGACGTAATGCAGGGGGGAGGGTGGGTGCAGGGTAGGGGGGGGGGGCGAGTTTCCCCCTCCCTCCTCCGCAAAACGCGGAAGCTTTGACGTTTCATTAAATTATTAGAGAAACAAGACGATTCGTTGAACCGTTCGCGAAAAAAAATCCTCGTCTGAATTCAGTTCTTCCCCTCCCGCGCGAAGCGCGGAAGCTTTTACGATTAATTAAATTATTAGAGAAAGAAGACGATTCGTTGTACAGTTCTCGAAAATGATCCTCGTCTGAATTTAGTTCCCCCCCCCCCTCCCGCGCGAAGCGCGGAAGCTTTTACGGTTCATTAAATCATTAGAGAAACAAGACGATTCGTTGTTCAGTTCTCGACTCTTAATCCTCGTCTGAATTAAGTTCTTCCACTCCCGCGCGAAGCGCGGAAGCTTTTACGATTCATTAAATCATAAGAGAAAGAAGACGATTCGTTGTACCGTTCTCGAAACTAATCCTCGTGTGAATTCAGTTTCTACCCTCCCGCACGAAACGCGGAAGCTTTTACGATTCATTACATCATTAGAGAAAGAAGACGATTCGTTGTACAGTTCTCGACTCCTCGTCTGGATTTAGTTGTACCGTTCTCGACTCTTAATCCTTGTCCTAATTCAGTCCCCCCCCCCCCCCCTCCCCCTCCCCCCCCCCCTCCCCCCCCCCCCCCCCCCCCCCCCCCCCCTCCAGCTCGAAGCGCGAAACCTTTTTACGTTTCATTAAATCATTAGAGAAAGAAGACGATTCGTATTTCCGGTCTCGACTCTGAATCCTCGTCTGAATTCAGTTTCTACCCTCCCCGCACGAAGTGCGGAAGCTTTTACGATTCATTACATCATTAAAAAAAGAATACGATTCGTTGTACAGTTCTCGACTCCTTGTCTGGATTTAGTTTCCACCCCCCCCCCCCCCCCCCCCCCCCCCTTCGCGCGAAGCGCGGAAGCTTTTACGTTTCACTTAATCCTTAGAGAAACAAGACGATTCGTTGTACAGTTCTCGATTCTTAATCCTTCTCTGAATTCAGTCCCCTCTTTCCCCTCCTGCACAAAGTGCGGAAGCTTTGACGTTTCATTAAATTATTATAGAAAGAAGACGCTGCGTTGTACCGTTCTCTACTCATAATCCTTTTCTGAATTTTAAAGATGTTCTTTGTCTGCTCCTTTATCTTCCTACGTCCTCTTCCTGTTCTCTCCTCTCTTTTTTTGTTTTGCCGTTGTTTTTTGCGGGACAGCCCCCACCGCCCCCCCCCCCCCCCCCCCCCTGGCTACGCGCCTGCGGTCAGATAAACACATTTTGATACCTTGTCCGACCCCGGAAGCTCAGGGGTTTAAGGCAATCAATTACGGTCAGATAAGAATTCAGGGGCCCGCCTTAGGACCCCTGGTCGAGGGTGTGGAGCCCCCGGAAGCTTAGGGGTTTTAGGCGTTTAATTACGGTCAGATGAGCAGTTTTTGTTATACCTTATTATTTTGTAACACTGGCAGGACACTATTTGGCGTTGGGTCCAGGGGGCGGAGCCCCCAAAATCAGGGTTTTAGGCATTAAATTACCGTCAGATGAGAATCTAAGGGCCCGCCTTAGGGCCCTAGGTGGAATCCATGGGGCAGAGCCCCCGAAAGCTTAGGCGTTTTAGGCATTTAATCACGGTCACCTGAGCATATTTTGATGCCTCATTATTTGTTGACACTGGCAGTTAACTATTCTTTCTTTCTTGCTCTCTTTCTTTTTTATTTCTCTTTAATATACTTTTTTTTAAGTGGGGGGGGGGGGGGGGGGATCGAGGCTCCCGATCCCAGCCGTTCCTCGGGCCCTGACATGTAGGAAATCTCAAGAATCATATCTCTTGCGTGGCTGTAAATTCAGGAATTTGTCATTTTCCAACAAACGCATAAAAAGTATAATTTACTAAAAAGTGAGGAAAAATCTCGGAAATTATGTCATTTCAGCATTATTGGTAATCCACCGTTATGGAATTAGAAATAAAACACGTTTGAATTTGATTTCCCCCAAGCCCCCTCCCCCCCCCCCCCCTAACAGTACGCCAGTATCTCCTCTTTTTAATTTTTTTCTTTCCCTTTCCTTTTTTCTCTCTTATTTTTTTGATTGGGGGGGGGGGGGGGGGACACAGCCTGGGAGGCAAGGCCCTTTCGGCCCTCGATCTCCTTCTTCCCCTTTTCTTTTCTTCTTCCTCTTCTTTCTTTCCCTTTCTCTCCTCTTTCCCTTTCCCTTCTTTTCCTTTCTTCTCTCTTTTTTTTTTTTTTTTTTTTTTTTTGCGGGGGGGGGGGGGGGGGGGCAAGGCCCGCTTGGCCCCCCCTGGATCCGCGCCTGTATCTATCTTCCTATTATTCTCTCTCAGTAATTGTACATGTATCTCTAGTGATCTACTTTTAGTGCCCTTTTATCCCACAGCACAGTGTCTTCTTTGAGTGATGTTTTTTGCATGCTAATAATTACAAATTATATATGAAAAGAAAGAGCAAAAATCACAGATAATTGTGAGTCTACTTATACTGCAGTACGATTCTTAAATAACAGCGAATTTAATTGTAACAAATTGATTTTTTTTTTTGATTTTTTTTTTTGGGGGGGGGGTTATTTTGTTTCTTTCACATTGGTTTATTTACTAAATATTTGTAAAAAAATCAAACGAGGAAGGAGTGGAAAAATAAGATTAATTGTTGCCAATTTGAGGAGGAAAAGCTTCATAATTTAGAAATTAAGAAATCTCTAAACTGCTATAGGTTATAGTCATCCACTTGGTTCTATTTCTTCTGCCCTATAGCTCGACTATATATGCTTTTTGTATCTCTGACTTGTCTTCCTCTATAATTTCATTGCAGTCAATGGCTGAGGTGTAAATGTTTTAAACAGTTTACATTTATACAATATCATACAATCACAATAATAATAATTAATACAAAATCCTCATCCTTATATATTTCATTTTTCAGAATTTTGCTTGATATTTTCCACTTCATGTCCCAGTGAAAATTAATTGTTATGAACATACACACATGCACATGTACACTCTGTAGGCCTACTTAAGCAGAGCTTGGTTAATCTCATCACTGCAAATTAAACCATCAATTTTCATGTGCATGGAACTTTTGCGAATTACGGGAGGGGTCCAGATCTGCGAAATTGAAATGGCACAAACATTTGTGGTTATAGTCACCAGTAGTCGTTCAGGTGTTTAGTATATATATATATATATATATATCGAAATCTGGAGGTAAACATAACCATTAAACAAAAGCTGCTTAAAACTGACTAACATTGTACTAGCGCTTCATGAATAGCTTATTTTTAAATGGAATTTGCTCAATCCTACAGTCCTACACCAATCCGTTTTTTCTCATTATTCTTCATCTTTTTAAAACCAACTAAATATCAGGGTTATATTTAAACCCAAATAAGACTGGAGGATGATTTAGCCCCCCCCCCCCCCCCCCCCCATCCTCTATTTTTGCGATGTCTTTGTAATGCTTAAATATTTTACGGTGCCACTTCGTGACTTTTTTTCTTCAGAGTCTTGCGCATATTTTGATACCACATTTGCGCACACTGGGTCAACGGTCCGGGGGTTATGTACATTTTGTGATCGTGTGTCATGGATTTTTTGTTGTTAAACTCTTCCATATCTAACAGACAGAGTTTTTAGATGCACCTTTTACACTGTATGTTGCAGTTTTATACCTACCTTTTCACATGTGCTGTTAGTATTCCCATTTGGCATGGTGAATAAAGCTTATTGCATTCTCATTCGCATAAAACGATACAATATATAAAGAATAATACAAAGAATAAAAAAGAAAAACAAAGAAAAAAATTAAACAAAGAAAAAGATAAAAACATAGAAAAAACATAGGAAATGGTAAAACTAAAACAAAATCATGATTATCCTGTTGTTATCTTTAATATTTGTGTAAAAAGTGAAAATTTGTGAAACTTTCATATTTGCATAACTAATTAGTACTAATTACAAGTTGCAGAATAAGTAATTAAAACAATGTACATGTATGCATCATTTAGATCAAATGAAAAACTATACAAAAGACAAATAAACCAGCAATCCAACGTAAGGAGGGAAAATGTCTTTCATGACTTAACATGAAATCATCACCAAAACACATGTTCATGATAAATATGACATCATAAAACACAGTGAACACAGTTTTGTTTCATAAGAATCATCATATATAAAGAAAAATAAACAAAAATACAAACAAATACAATTTTTGCATAATTATTAACTCTAATTAGCAGATTCTAATTAAAAAAAAATATTTTAACTATGCACTATAATTGTAGATCTCATGGACATCTATCACCATGCCAAATTTGGAGTCGATCGGAGTTTCGGTTGCCGAGTTCTTAGGAGGGGAGGGGGAGGGGGGGGGGGGGGGGGCTTTTAGCCCCCCCCCCCCCCCCCCCCCCACACACACACACACACAGTTTTTAAAGTCTTTAAAGTCTTTTTAGGATTAAAGACGTAAGACCTGAGTTTTATGGCACCTATTAACTGTACCTTAAATCAAATTTTATTAGAATTTCCTTCCTTTGGAAAAGAGGAAAAAGCATATGGACAATCTGAACACGCATGCATATGTTGCCTGCCTCCTTCATTACTGCTTTCCTTCGCACAATGTATATTACCTTGAAAATTTGAGCAGTGTTTTGTCCCCCTCCTGGTCCGCATCCTGTGTCATAGCTCCTCATCCAATCATACATCTGTACAAATAATTTCCTTTTAAAGCTTACTTTTAGATTAAATACATGATTTTTGACGTCTAAACTTGATTTTATTTTTTCTTACAAACTGTACGAGCATTTGGCAAGTAGGGGTGAAAATATTGTGTATACATGACACCTGTACTTTAAGCATTCCACACTGTATATAGTAGCACTGGAATACATTCAACAGATCCCTACAAGTTTTGTAATACATGTAATAATAAATAATAATGGTGGCTTCTTATAAAGCGCACCAGGGACCCGTTTCACAAAGCATTTTTTTCAATGACAAATTACACAAATTTGTGACAAATCTGCTGATAACCAATCAGAGGCAAGGATTCCACTAGCTTATAACAAAGGCTGTCATTTGTCACTGGTGACAAGTTTTGTGAAACGGGGCCCAGGTCTGTTCCGTCAATTAGTATGACGCTCATATGGCGCTGATGACGCTCGTTAATTGTTTGCCATTCTTGATTTACATGTACATGTATGCATTTAAAATGAGCAAATCCCTTGTTCAGAGTTAGAAAGGCATTAGCTCTGTTGTAAAAATATAGGAGTTAATGCCCCTCTGGCTCCAAACAGACAAACATGTATCCTTTGTGAAAATAAATCCTGAAAATGTGGCGGTCCATTGGTGTGTATGGCGCGACTTCATTTTCGAGAACACACATTGCTCACTCGTATGTGTCATCAATTATAATCCACAAGGGGGTGATTCACAATTACTACATCTGTAATGAAACAGGCAGGGCAATATCTGCCACTGAGACCAGGAATAATCGAAAATTTAAATTCAATCATGCATGACTAATGAAGAGGTAATTGTTCTTGTCATTCATGGAAATTATATGAAAGCACAAAAATGTAAAAAAATTAGAGCAAAGGCTCAAAAAGACCAAGGGATTTTAGTTGCAGGCCTTCGTTACAAGATTCCTTAGATTCAGAAAATGAATTTTGGAAAAAAGTCTATGAGCAGTTAACATTTAATCACAAGTTACCCCCTACCAGAAATATTAGCAAAAACACGGAAGAAAAAAAAGTTCAACATTTTGATGTTTTTTTCCTTACAGGGCTTTGCAACTTCTCACAATATCTAAGGCTGACATGAAAACTTGCATGAAGCTTATTGGATGAATGCACTTTCTCTGTGTAAAAAGATGACAAAATGTTATCTTTTTCAAAGTTCACCTTTGTTACTTATTTGAAATGATTTGTACTCTAATCTGGTTCAAAGTCAAAAGCTTCAGTCTGGCGAGTTTGAGTCTGGTTTGGTTTCCAAGATACATGTACTGCACCGGTTTCTGACATGTATGTCTTCATACATCAAGCTATAAATCAGTTTGTGAAATGATATTAATCTAGACTGACCTTTTGTTTGCCCATGCGGTCCTTGTTTCTTAGAAGATAGACAGCTTTGTCAACAGCTAGAAGGCCAACATAGGAGTTGCTAGGTGCAGTAACTTCCACCTGTATCCCCCCATTGGGTTCATAAACGTTGGGTTCAGGTCCAAAATGCCTTGGAAGAATCTCCAGGGAAAGCTGTAAATGTTCATTCAAAGGAAAACCAAGATGGCTTGATTTGACTTTCGTATTAATGTTTACAACCACTTAATTCATGATTAAAGTAGATGTGTCGTGGTCTAGTGATTAAGTCGCCGGACTGTGAACCACAGGGAACGGGGTTCGAATTCCTGCAACAGCACTGATGTCCTTTGGCAAGAAATTAATCTACATTTGCCACACTCGACCCATTTACCTCGACCCGTGTGAGGTAAATGGGTATCTTGCAGGAATTAATTCCTTGAAATGCTAGAGCACCACAATGGCAGCCGCCATGCTAAAGCCGGGGTGATATTGTGGAGCGTCAGGATCGAGTGTCAAGTTTGACAGCCATCAGTGAAAAAAAGAACCCATTATTATCATTATTATTATAATCATGATCATTAATTGTGTAACTGATCAACAGATATGTTGATAAAGTTTTGGCAATGGAAAACAATTATTTTATCTTTTATATACATATACTGTGAGTCAAACCTGCTTCAACGATAACCTGTATAGAAAGACCACATTTTGTATTTCCCTTATATGGGTTTCTCATTGAAACATGTACTAAAGGAACCTGTATATAAAGACCACCTGCCTATAATGACCACTTTTCTTGTCTCCCTTGGGTGGCCTTTATAGACAGGTTTCACTGTACAATGAACTCCCACGCACATGCACATGTATATTATATTGCATATATGTTCCTCATATTCCGTACATGAAGCTACAGTACGTACATGTACATCGTTATGCTCACAGGTAAAATCATTTTGTATTTCTACTACAGTTAACACTCATGGCTCCAGAATTAGCAATCACAGTTAAAATTGAAATTTGTCATGACGTAGTTAACAAGGATATGGTTTGCTTCACTTTACGTTTTTTGTTGTTGTAATGTTTTGTTTTTGTTTTTATGGCTCTCTCATTGGTAGGCCTACAGTATATTAAAAATGGGGTTAGTTTGACAAAAATGAAACGGTTTCTGAATACTTGCCAAATCAAAGAAGAGAGAAAAATTCTCAAAATTGGCTCTAGAGTCATCAATCACAATTATACTATAAATTTTTCATGATGTATTGAAACATGAAAATGTATTTATTTTAATAATTATTGTGTGAGGCTCTCTCACTGGTAAGCCTTGATACAAGGGGATGGTTTGAAAAAATGAGACAATAAACTGTTTGCAAAAGGTTGTAAATACTTGTTCATGTAATACAAATTACTAATACTAAATTAAAAAAGAGGAATTGGCTCAAAATTGGCTCTAGAGTTAGCAATCACAGTTAAAGATAAACTCCAGTACTGGTAAAAAAAAAAAAAAAATCTCACAGAATCAAACGAAACTTACACTGAATGTTCAAGATTACAAATAAATGACATGTGCCAAACAATTTTGGAAGAAAATGTATACTGGCTGAGTAATGAGCATAGAAAGACAAGGAAACCAAGGTAGTACCATCCCCGACACCATGTGTGTTGTCCCATATATAGCTTTCTATGTGAGTGTTTGTTACTTTACCAAGACTCGGTCAAATTTATTATGATTTTGATGACTCCAGAACCTTGCAGTGCACACCAATACTTACATGCTACATGATCAACTGTTTCTGATCCTTTCACACCTTTTCTTTCACAATGCAATCGCATTACCAGTACTAAAGTTTATCTTTAAACTTTTATTGAGTTCTATATGCAACTTTTTTTTAATAGCAGTCTTACCTCTTGGTTTTGTCTGCACTGTTCTTCCACACCTAAAAGAAGAGAGTCGGCAATAACGCTGCCATCCATGGTGACATAGTAGACAATCAGTCGCATTCGTGGAACCATGTTGGATCTGATTGTTATGGGCAGGACCATGCCAGCTGCACCTATGCGTGGCTGAACTCCCTGCAGAACAATATTGCCACCTGTAATGCACTACAAACAAACATTTAAGTTTAAGTTGAGTTCTAGCCATGCAATTGCAATGTGAAAAAAAAAACTCTGGACGCGATTGGAAAGGTAGATCGTGTAGCACAAAAATAATGTGAGGTTTAGGAATAAATAAAATGATAATAAATTGGATCAGTATTGCTACAAGTCACATGCAATATATACTATAATGTGTATATGGGACTACACAAATTTGTGGCATGAATGTTGTGGTGTACAATTTTGAGCTCTTATGTTTTATATTTCAAATATGAGGGCATTTGATAAGCCATCCTTTTCAGGGGGAAATTTATTTCAATAATACACTTACACACTAACATATCATGACAAAGCTCACAAATTATATATTTATATATATATATTATATATTATATCACAATATATTGAAAATGTGAAGAGGAACAATGTCCAACAAGATGCAGGATGAAAACAGTAAACAATATATCAATTGACTACGCTAGATGGAATACACAAGAGGCATGGGTTAAACTTCACAAGCACTTGCGAGTTATTCTTATCTGCTGAAGTGAGCATTTCATGGTATTACATGGCTATATATACACAATTACATGTATATGTAGTTCTTTCACCCGATGATAATAAATCAAAAGCGCTTGTGAAGTTTAACCCATGCCTCTTGGGTATTCCATCTAGCATTGTGAATTTATATATTTTCTAATTACATATATATATATATATATATAGTAGCTGCAATATATAAATAAACCTAATTTAAAGAGAAGGTTGAGTTCTGGGAAGAGGTGAAAAATAATTTGTGAGCGTTGTCATTGTTATTATGCAAGGGTGGAAGAACATCAGATTAAACATGTTCCCTGAAAAGCATGGCTCTTTAAATGCCTTCATATTCTAAATATGACTGAAACATCGTAAAAATCGGGGGGTAGGTTTTTTTCGCCATGTGCTCATGTGGTCCCATATACATCATTCTGTGTACAGTGCTTGTAACTTTGCCAAGATTTGGCAATTTTTTTTATCATTTTGATGATTCCAGAACCTTGCAATACACACAAATACTTATATATACTAGATGATCAACCTTTTCTGATAGATTCCACACCGTTTCTTTCACAATGCATTCACATGACCAGAACTCAACTTTATCTTTAAGCGGAGGGCCAAAGAAAAATATCATGCTAAGTTTTTTAGTTGCCTGCTACTACCACACAAACTCAACACACCTTTAAAGATTTTATCGTAATACAATATTTCTGAGGTGTTTTTATTTGTAGCGAACCTTTTGAAGAAAAATAATATTTCGTTAATAATATTTTAAGAAAACCTTGAAATACCATGAGTTTGGTTTCATATGAAAGAAAATTAAATTATCTACATTTTGATATCAATTTCAACGAAATTGGGATTAGTAAACATCACAATTTAAGTCAAAAACGTGATTTTTGTAATTTTTTTCGAAATATTGAATTTGATCAAAAACCGTTATTTCCCATATATCAAATCGGTGAGGTGCCTTTTTTCGTAACTTTTCAGATATTTGCCCATGTATAAAGACGATATTCTTTAACTTTTCAGTGAAAAGTTAAAGTAACCCAAAATTATTGATTTGATTTCGAAAAAAATGACATTTTCGCCTATATGCGTATTAACTGTATGCATATACGTGTATTAGTGTTTGAGGACGTGTTTGGTGTGTTTACATCGAGCGTATTTTGGGCGGCGAGTGAAAAGTGAGCAGGCGCTGTCCGAATTTTAACTCCGCGCTAAAACTTCAGCGGCGACCGAGCGATGCCCTAAAAACAAGCAGTGCCCGGGCAAAATTGGCTAAAAAATCGCCGCCCGGCCGCCGAGCAGGCTACTTTTTTTGGTTGTGACCAAAGCTTAACTGTCAAATGTGATAAGGGCTTTACTGTGAAAAATATTATATAGATCTAGTATTACATGGCCCGTGCATCTGTCTGGTGCATCGGACATCGATCCAAGGCGAACAGCAGTTGAACAGGGGGTGCCAATATTGCCAAAATTAATGTTCCAAACCAAACCAAACTCAGTATGTCATCTCAAAGACAATAAATGCCATACTGGCTATTTGTCATCCCAGTTGGGCGTGGCCTGTAATACTCGACTTTAAAAAGGTCTATTTCTCTGAGGGAAAATAATTATGAACACCCAAACTTCTTATACCATTGTGTTCATTACTCTGAAAATTAATGAAGATTTATAACTCTGAAAGCTTAGTGTATTGCTCTGAAGAGGTGGGTGAGGGGAGGGGGGGGGGGGGATGAATGTCCCATTTTTATTTCTGAATTTTTCCCGCACGGGAACACTCAGGTTTTTGTGGTTCCGAAAAGGAGGGGTTTGCAGACCAGTGTTTTACCCCTCGATTTTGTTTATATATTTATTTCATTATTTACCTTGGATTCGCCTAAGCAGATAGTAAAGACATTATGAAAATGCCTCAGCTCGCCTTTCTTTCTAAATTTGGACGACTTCTGATCACAGTAGCAGAACTTCACTATCAAAATGAATCTATTATATCTTTGGATGCCATTTCAATGAGGTAAAATTAAATAGAACAACAGATTATGCCTATCCACTAAATGCTAAAGCAACTAAAAACTATTACAGCTTTGTCGAAAGATCGAATAACCAGATAACAACAGGACTACAACATCGAGACAGGCCTCTTTTTTTTCTACATCATGTCTTTGACACAAAACTAATTTGATGTTTCCAGGGGCGGACTGGAACTGAAAATTGGTTTACAAAGTTTTATGCGACCAGCCCACTGAATATATAAGATGCATATATAAATTGGCCCTTGGACCACAAATCGACTGGACCTTGATCCTGCCAACAAAAAAAGCTGCTCGTTGGGAAAATTCCCCGAACTCCCCACGGCCATTCTGCCGCTGGATGTTTCCTTAGGATACGTGTATCTTTTCTTTTTTTTGTACCAAAAATGTCACATTTTTCATGAACAGTTGTCAGTGGAGCCCCTTGTAAATACTAAAGCACAGGCATCGATTAGGAGAGAGAAAAGAGAGGGTGATGCGGGGTTGACACCACGTCAACTCAAAGGTTTGAAAAATATTTTATCCTAGCATTTAACCAAAAATCTTCAATAATCAAATTTGTTTATATGTGTAACTATGTCATTTTCTAATTTACATAAATGCATTCTTTTTTGTTTGCATCATACCTGGTGATTCAGTTCTCAAATATTCCTCCCACACCTATTTCCATAATAAAAATTGTCTTCATGTCTTATGCCTTAAGCCTTACTGTACTCAGGGGGAGGGGGGGGGGGGGGCTGGAGCCTCCTCCATATTTTCGGAGAATTCGCCGCTACCGCTTAGAATTTTAAACTGTCGATTCATGACTCCTTTTCCTCAATTCTTGCGCACATTCTGATACCATTTTCGTCGAATATATCTGTAAGGGATTACACAACAATTAGTATGCGCATGTCATCAAAAAGTGCCATTATTGCATAAGTTCATGTACAAGCAGAAAGGTGAATACAGGGTTAGATGTATTTCTTCATAAGTGGGAGATATGAATTGCTATCAAATTCCCATGATATGTTTCTCAAAGTAACTTGATATATTCCAGAATAAAAGAATACATTGTTAATAAAACAATGAATATAAAAAGAAATACAAATAAAAATAGAATACGTAAGAAAATAAAATGATGAAATCCGAACTTTTTTCCCGGATATGAGCAGTGTTAATATGCAGAATGATGGGTAGTGGATAAATATTATTCTACTGTGAGAAAGTGGATGAAAATATTATTTTTTGGCTTTGCTCACTGTGCTAAACATACTTTCAACAAAAACAAAACTAGATGGAACTTCGACTGCGCGCAGTTAAAAGTGATGCCTCCGTCATAGAGCAATTTTAGAAACCAAAATGGAAGAAATTTTTCAAATTCAAGTTCGGTTGAAATCCATTAACAGGTTCTCAGAATATCGTGATTACAAGCTATTTCTCATATACATGTATGACCCTTTGATCTTTGACCTCATGACCCCAAATGCATAATGCCTCCGGCTACTTCGTAACGGAGGCATAACAACTCAAATAAGGCAAATATTTGAAAATCGCATACATTTTAAAAATATTAATTACATCAAAACAACTATTTTTTTCGGGTTAGAATAAAAGTTAAATATAAATAAAGAGTTTCAGCATTACAAAAGTGGAGTCTTTTATTTTTTTGTAATGATTCTAGTTACCCTTATATTTGCAGATTTGACATTCATGAATGCGTAATTTATTCAATACATTTTCAAGATTCTTAACAAGTCCAGAAACAAATAGACCTATGCTGAGTTTTCTGTGAAATGCATGCAATTAGCATTTTGCGTAATTAATTAGGCTATATAACGCACACATTTGAAAATTAGGAAAAAACTAATTATACCATCTTGTTCCTTACGTGAATATCTACAAACATACAAATTGCAAAAAACACTGCTTATACAGTATACAGAACCACCCTATCCAAGTTTGATTTAATACATAAACTTACCTTGGAAGACCCTATTTGGGTTTTCAACACAAAATTGCGCTGTTTTATTAGGCGGGCTTGAAATAAAGTTGATGAACAGTAAAGTCTAGTTGACATATGCTTGGTAAATGGTGGCAGATTTTTGTTTTTTCCTTTAAAAAAACAACAATAATGCACTATAATCCTTAACATACATGTACCCACTAACATGTATCTGTGCATGTGTTGTACAACAAACAGATGTGAAGAGTAAAACGTTTAAAAAAAACCACGGTTTTGACCTAACTGCAGTTTAAAAGCAGTTTATCAAACATGCATGTAGAATGTAAGAGCACTTAAATAAACTTACAAGAAAGTGGAGATCTATGTCTTCACCTCCTGTTGTTCCAATTCTCTGAATCAAGAAATCAGTTGTCACATCAACCTACATCATGAAAAAAAGACAAATGTAAATAAGCTGATCCTACATTTGCTCCTAAGTCTTAGGGTTAAGGGTAGGGTTGCAATTGGGTTTTAGGTTAGGGTAGAAAATTAGGGTAAGAGTTACAAGTTATACTGGTAGTGTTAAGTCCATTACCTGCCAAATTGTTTATGAATTTTAGTACCCTAAACTAAGGCTCCTCCAGGCATGATTCTGGCTCAGAGCCAGAATCATGCCTGGAGGAGCCAGAGAAGTGCAGTGCAGAGTCTGCAGCTGGATTCGCAAACCTGCACTGCGCATGCTTCGTTGACCCCATTTAAACGCGTTTACAAATGATTGTGCGTTTATGCTTTCCCAGAATCGCCGATCCAAAACGCACCTTTTTGTGAGTTTACGATCGGCTATTACGATCGCCGTTTTTCTGTGATTCTACAATAATGAGAAAGGACGCAACCGTGTCTTGAACTAAACGCGTCATCATAAGTTGTGCACAAATATATTTGGCGCATCATTTTGAATGGACACTCCCTAGTAAAAAATAAATAGCAAAAAAATAGCAAAAAAATAGGGAAAAAATAAATACAAAAATATATTTTTTTCCTATTTTTCTCGTCCCCAAAAAAGCTATTTAAATACTATAGTTTTGGAACAAAAAATAGGAAAAAAATAAAAGCCACAAATAGTTTTGAAATATATTTATTTCCTATTTTTCTCGTCCCTAAAAAAAAGCTATTTAAATACTATAGTTTTGGAACAAAAAATAGGAAAAAAATAAAAGCCACAAATAGTTTTGAAATATATTTATTTCCTATTTTTCTCGTCCCTAAAAAAAATATATTTCAAATAGCATAGTTTTGGAACAAAAAATAGGAAAAAAATAAAAGCCACAAATAGTTTTGAAATATATGTATTTCCTATTTTTCTCGTCCGTAAAAAAAATATATTTCAAATAGCATAGATTTGGAACAAAAAATAAAACAATTGTTTTTGTTCCTAATCTATTCTATTTAAAATATGTTTTTGGGGGACAAGAAAAATAGTGAAAAAATATATTTTTGTATTTATTTTTTCCTATTTATTTTTTAATAGGGAGAAGAATGAACAAAGGATAGCAAGAGGAAATAACCAATATATTTCAAACATATTTCTTATTTAGAACTACAAACCAAATATATTTAAGAGCTTTTTAAAAAAAAGTTGCTATCATTTGATTTGATTTGATTTCATGATAAATGATTGCTGTACTGTATTGTTTGGTCAACTCAAGTTCTATTGTGTAGCACATTGTTGTACGATATACATATGTAGGTGTCATGCATGCATGTACAAAAAAATCTAATGATCGAATCCCCATCCACATATCATCCCCTATATTCCCTACCCTAGTAAAAAAAAAAAAAAATGGGAATATAAATTTTCTGCTGCCAGATGTACAGTACAGATAAATGAAATGCATACAAATTTCGATTTCAGTTTGAAATGTTCGAACACTTTAATATTACGTACAAATATCAAATGCAAAGTACATGTACATCCTTTGGTGAATAGAGCGCCAAACAAACAAGAAGCCTACAAAACTTCTAAATCATACATACCAGTACTAAGATAACTAACAAAACTTTGCAAGCATTTTATTTAGAGAATTTTGGATTCAAAGGTAATACCGGTACATGTATCAGCTAGTAACTATATGCATGAATACCTTAAATATATCTCTGTCTAAATGCTGGCTGGCAAACTGATTGGCATATATTTATATACCAGTCTTTTAAATGATATCATGCAAATGTAGTCATAATTTGTAGGTCTAAATGTAAGACAAAAACACAAGAAAGGAAAATAAAAGTTTTTTTTCTTCCTTAAATCGTTTGCTAATCACTGGTCAAATTTGCAGATAAATGTGAACCAATATTGGTTCACATGAATACCTCAATATAAGGAATGTGCAACGCTAGCAATCGATTGGCCTGGTTTATACTAATATATTGTAAATCTAATCTGAAAGTAAGAAAGATATTCCCCCCCCCAAAAAAAAAAAATAATAATAATAATAATAATAATAATAATACTAATAATAATAATAATAATAATAATTTATAATATACATATATATTTTTTTGCGAATAAAATACTTGTAAAACTGGCAGATATATGTGAACCAATATTGATCAGCTTAAACAAAAACTTAAATAGATGGAAAGTCTTAAAAGCTGGCAGATTTCTTGCATATATGTATTAGTTGTGTAAACGAAACTATTATAATGTAAATCTAATCTGAATGTAAGATATTAGAATTTAAAAAAAAAATGAATTTTCACATTTGTGGCTAATAAAATACTAGCATATATACAGTATGTGAACCAGTATTGAACAGCTTATACATGACTATAAAGTGTTACATGATACCAGTAGCAAGGCTAGCTGGCAAGTTTCAATGATAGGTCATAACAGTCTAAACAAAATCTTTAAAAATGTCTATAAATGAAAACATGTAAAGGCAAAGGTATTGTTCACATCTATAACAATGTAAAAAGTGTTAATAGCACTGGCAACTTGGTCCATCTGTGAAGTGTCATAAGGATGTCAAACATGAATAGTCTTCAGATGTCTTTAAAAACTTGAAATGAATAGTCTAAGACAAAGCTTTATTACTGAATACACATCTATAAAGTGTTACATAATACTGGCATCAACTACATAGTACTTGTGTACCAGCAAGTGTCAATGAGCTGTCATGGCAAAGAGTGTAGTGAAACAAAGTTATACAAACTATTCATACGCAGATATAGGATATATATATATATATATTTAATTACGCCGTGAGGTAATTCAATTTGTGTTCATTGAGATTGCCTTGGTAAAAATTAAGCTGTGTATTAAAGATTTATGTCTCAGATTCATTCCGACCGCGAACACACGTTTGATTGTGGCAGGGCGAGGCAACCTGGAAGTACTTGCTGAATGTTTGTTGGACGGCATTATTGGCATCATTTTGAAATGCTTTCCATTAATTACAGATGAAAAATAAGTCATTAACCATGTATGGGTCTCATACTTTCACCCATGTCTTGCATTTCCTTGATGTGTGTTGGACAGTTCAGTCTAACAAATTAAGACGGTATGTACATGTACACTAGAAGACAAGGGTGCCAGTGCCACACAGTCCAAGTTGATGCCTTTCCAGCAGCCGAAGCTAAGATACCCTGAAGAAGAAAAAATAATAAGTAAAAGAAAATAAGCAGGTTGTAGTATTCTATTATGCTTTCAAATCAAAACTAGGAAAATTTAAGAGTTGAACGTGAAATACACTGACTGTACAAATAAAATTCATGTAAGAACTACAATTACTTGCATCCTTCACAAATTCATGACATGATAGATGCCTGACTGACTACTTACATGTATGAATTATGATGATTGAATGATGAGCTATACTTTGCAACTATATGGTCACCGGACCTATCACTACATGCATGATGCAATACACCTACATATGCATGCAGGATCTGCACAGCCAATTGAATGCGGGATTGTGATGAAAAAAAATCATGACACACATATAGACTACAGTGTAGATCTATGTGACATACAAATGTACGGCTTCTAAGAATTAACTTTGCCATTCAATTTCTGTTACAAATATGCAAGAAAATCTTGCACGTATGATTTATTGGCTTATGAAATTTCTACCTGGCTGTAAAAAGTGTAAAGAATTGCAAATCATTCAAAACGAGTGCAGATCCTGTGTCATGTGTTCAATGGAGATGCTATAAGCCACATGCGTTCACATGTCTTACCAACTACCATGCAACCAGCACGCGCATGTGGCGGAATCTAGCCTAGGCCTACACTGCACTGCGTTAATTTGCTCAAATATATTTGTGAACGAGTACTAGACCTATGCTAATTCCATTCTTTAATTAGATTCATCATGTTTGATTGTTCACTTCCAATGAAAAGCCTTACGTAGACTATACGCAGATAGACTTTATAGGTGACTATAGAAATTATGTAGACATACTGTCATAGATGCAAGTCCAGTACTACTAGGGAATATAATCTGCGATCTTCATCAACTGTGATTGATGATGGTTTGGATTTTTTCATAAACCAAATAAATTTACAAAATCAAGATTTACTTAACCAATTTCCTAATTTGTACAGAAAGCAAACTCAATTTCGTATTGAATTGTGTGTAATTTTATTACTCACCTTCTGGACAAAATGAAGATCTTTAAAGTAGCTCCAGCAGCCAAGTATAGCAGTAGCAGTCCAGTGCAGTGCAAAGCTAGTTGGTCGCATTTCTCCAACACAAGAGTGCTTGTGTGGGACTGTAATCTTGGTAATAAAATTCGATCCTTTCATTTTGTTCTTTCAATTGTTGCTCTGGAATTACTCTTGAAATTCTCCTTTCCTGGTGTAAATCTACCCCTTATTCCCCATACTGTGGGTTTTACAGGAAGACAAATCTGGCGAAATGGCAAAGTAATGATTGAAATATGCGCCGTCGAGCTGATCATCACAGAGTCTGAGTGAAGATTTGAATTTGAAAATAAACTACCGGTTGGCCTATTCGCTTTCTACCACTAGATGGCAGCACACATTTAGTTGTCTTTCATTATGATTTAACATTTGTGAAGAATTAATACACCCTTTCACCTTTGTATTTATTATGGGGAAAATTGTTACAATTCCATCCAATTGGATAAGTTCTAGTCACTAGAACACTATAGTAGTAAGCTAATTCTTTTGCTAATTACATACTTTTTTACTTGAAATATTCAAAATCGATAGTCATTTAATTTAAGATAAAATGAAAACATTCATTCTTGATTAAATGTTCACAGGCCTATACGATATATTTATGCTCCCTTAAAATGTTCACAGGCCTACGATATAATTATGCTAACTTAAAGGGAGAGTTGAGTTCTGAGGAGGGCCAGTAATTTGTCCAAATCATCTTTGAATCTATTTTTTTCATTTTAAAAGACGAAATATCACAATTTTTTTTGGTTACATTATAGTTATATTGTGAAATATGTTTTGAATTGTGCAAATATATATTTATAACATTTAACTAAGTTTCAACAACCTTAAAAATCAAATATCGGCCTATATTAAAAGCAAAAAGGTGACAAAATCCATTAAGTCTGTGAACATAGTAAACAAAATATAAAACAAAAAATGGTGATAAAAAAATTAAGTCCAGAAACATGGTAGAAAAATATAAAGAAAATGCCAGAGAAAAAAATTAAGTCTATAGAAACATAGTTAAACAAATAGGAAGAAAATGGGTGAGAAAATTGAAGTCCAGAAACAAAGTAAAACAATAGGAAGAAAATGGCAGAGAAAAATCTAAGTCCAAAAACATAGTACGGTAAAAAAATAGGAAGAAAATGGCAGAGAAAAATCTAAGTCCAGAAACATGGTGAAAAAATAGGAAGAAAATGGCAGAGAAAAATCTTAGTCCAAAAACAGTGAAAAAATAGGAAGAAAATGGCAGAGAAAAATCTAAGTCCAAAAACATAGTAAAAAAATAGGAAGAAAATGGGTAAGAAGAATCTAAGTCCAGAAACATAGTAAAAAAATAGGAAGAAAATGGCAGAGAAAAATCTAAGTCCAGAAACATAGTAAAAAAATAGGATGAAAATGGCAGAGAAAAATCAAAGTCCAAAAACCTAGTAAAAAAATAGGAAGAAAATGGCAGAGAAAATTTAAGTACAAAAACATAGTAAAAAAATAGGAAGAAAATGGCAGAGAAAAATCTAAGTCCAAAAACATAGGAAAAAAATAGGAAGAAAATGGGTAAGAAAAATATAAGTCCAGAAACATAGTAAAAAAATAGAAAGAAAATGGCAGAGAAAAATCTAAGTACAAAAACATAGTAAAAAATTAGGAAGAAAATGACAGAGAAAAATCAAAGTCCAAAAACATAGTAAAAAAATAGGAAGAAAATGGCAGAGAAAAATCCAAGTACAAAAACATAGTAAAAAAATAGGAAGACAATGGGTAAGAAAAATCTAAGTCCAAAAACATAGGAAAAAAATAGGAAGAAAATGGGTAAGAAAAATATAAGTCCAGAAACATAGTGAAAAAATAGGACGAAATCTGGTGACAAAATATCTAAGTCGAAAAGAATAGGGAAAAAATAGTAAGAAATAGGTAAAAGATAGTTATCAAACCACCAATTCCTAGAAATAGAAAACAAATAGGCTGTCATATGCTATTTTTAATCTATTTTTAATAAAAAATAGTGTTTAAATAGGGTACATTCACATAAAAATAGGAAATAAATAGTGAAAAATAGGAAAAAAAAATATTTTTCCAGAGCCCATTTTGACTAGGGCTGTGACGTCATAATGATTATCAGTAAAGTATTTTACCTTAAATTTGGCTTACTTAGGTTAATGCTCAGATGTGATCTGAATAAAAGTTAAGACATAGCCAATTAAGATGCTAAGTAAAATACTGACTCAATCCATGTACTGACGAAATTGAATAGGGCCCGAGGGGTGATATTCAGCTCTCATAACTCTCTTGTAATATAATGAGAATTGGTTGGTCTGCATCTACTTTTTCTGATTTTGGTTCTCCAATGGAACAGACTAAGTAATGAGTAAGTAAGAATTTATCCCTTTGAAGCTGATTTACGATAACCGCAGTTATATTCAAAGCTTATAAGCACAGAGTGGGTAAAACCCAGTAAAAATATATATTCTGACTTACATTCAGGCTACGATAATCTGTATTCTGGGGTCTGATGACCAAGTAATCATTCCTGTTGGCCGAGTCTGCTAGACTTACTCCAAA
This sequence comes from Strongylocentrotus droebachiensis, assembly GCA_035222895.1. Classification (NCBI taxonomy): domain Eukaryota; kingdom Metazoa; phylum Echinodermata; class Echinoidea; order Camarodonta; family Strongylocentrotidae; genus Strongylocentrotus; species Strongylocentrotus droebachiensis. The sequence goes on from JAVYIG010006184.1 coordinate 20,424, forward strand.
GGACATATCAGCTTGGTTGTTCGGATATTGCGGATCATGAGTTGATGCCTAAAAAATGACACATGTATAAAATATGATATTACTTCTGTGACCAAATCCCTTTGTAGAGGTTTTTACAAATACACCCCCAAAATGTGCTAAAAATGTGCAGAATGTAAATGTAACGTTATAAAAGAAAGAGCATAGAATTTCCAAATGTTTGCCTATAGGAACTGGGTATTCCATGTACAGTGTAAAGCCTATTGGAAAGAGATAATTCAGTGTTTAACAGGTAAGGAAGGGAGTCCAACGGAGAGCCGTGACAATTTCGAGCTGATTTTTTTTTAAATGTTGATTATGAAAAACAATGTCAGGCATCATAAAGACACTAATAAAAAAAAAATGGACATGTAAATTACTGACTGAAGTTATATGTACATGGTTGATGTAGATATGACAGTCATTGGACTAATAAACAAGAGGTCCGTGGACCTTACGCTCATGAGCTGATGAAAGAAAGGGCCTTGCACAAAGAACCTAGCTCCCATCCCCTTTTCACCAGGAACATAAGATTTATTGGATATTAGGGCGATTTAGGGGTGCTGCTCCAAAGTCCCCTGCAGGGGACCTGATTGGTGGAGATATGACAGTCATTGGACTAATAAACAAGAGGTCCGTGGACCTTACGCTCACATGAGCTCATGAAAGAAGGGGCCTTGCAAAAAGGACCTAGCTCCCATCCCCTTTGCATCAGGAACATAAGATTTATTGGATGTTAGGGCAATTTAGGGGTGCTGCTCCAAAGTCCCCTGCAGGGGACCTGGTTGGTGGAGATATGACAGTCATTGGACTAATCAAAAAGGGACCTAGCTCCCATCCCATTTGCCCAAGGATCATATAAGATTTATTGGGAGCATGAGGGCAATTTAGGGGTGCTACTCGAAAGTCCCCTGCAGGGGCATGTATCCCATTCAAACAAATATAAGTCTTCTTCACATGAAATGATTTCTACATTGTTTAGCCAGAATCCATACCAATATTTTGGTATGAAATCATATCTATATTTCATGATCTATTATATGAAACAAATTAAATGGATCTTCGACTGCTCGCAGTCGAAAATGACGCCCCCGCCATAGAGCGATTTTACAAACAAGACGGAGGCAATTTTTAAAATTCAAGTTTTATTGTAATCCATTAAAGGTATAGACCAGTTTTGGAAACGCCCCCCTCTCAACAAATGAAACGGAAGCTCTTATTTCCAATCACGTGAAAGAATATGTTTTGACTAATACCTGATAGAACAAAAAATTTGCCGGGAAACAGCCTACTAATTGATATATTTGGTAAATTATCATATCAATCCGGACTGGATAGATATCGCGATCGTGTATACAGTCCCATATACTTCTTTCTGTGTACAGTGCTTGTAACTTTACCAAGACTGGGCCAAATTTCTTATCATTTTGATGATTCCAGAACCTTGCAGTACTTACACACCAATACTTATATGCTAGATGATCAACCTTTTCTGATCGATTCCACAACGATTCTTTCACAATGCAATCTAATGACCAGGACTGGTCTATAGCTTTAACAGGTTCTCAGAATATCATGATTACAAGCTATTTTTCAATATTTTTTTAATTTCATTATACATGTACGACCCTTTACTCTTCGACCTCACGACCCCAAAATCTAATCAGTTCATTGGCTCTGCAAGATACATACACGTCTTGAGTTTGATGGTAATCTGTCAATCGGTTCTAATGATAATGTAATCACGAGCTTTTTTTGCATACATAATGAGCCCTATGACCTTGGACCCCAAAATCAAATCAATTCATTGGCTCTGCAAGATACAGACATGACCCAAGTTTGGCAGGAGTCGACCATTCTGTTCTTGAGATAATACGATCACGGGAACGGAATCTACGGAGGAATGTACGGAAGGACGGACGGACAACCCGTACACATTATGCCTCCGGTTACTTGGTTGCGCATACAAATTAGGGTTACCTTGGGGGCATATACCCAGTTTACATCTTCACATTTCCCTTTCCTGCAGGTGATTCCTACACATTTTTGTTAGAATCCAGCCATGTATTTTAAGAAGAAGGTGAAAATGTGCAATTACTGCCACTGAGAAATGTTTGGGGCCCTGTCCCCAGGCCCCCCTTGTGGGTATGTACCCCAATTGAACAACTTTAGATCTCCCCTACCTAAGGATTATTTCTACTAAATTTGTTTGAAATCCATCCATGCATTTTTTTGAAGAAGTCGAAAATGTAAAAAGTTTACAGACGGCGGACAAAAAGGGGTCTCAATCATTCACTTGAGCCGTTGCGGCTCAGGTCAACTAAAAAGAAAAAGACCTCAGGCCAAACCTCTCAAATAGGTTTGAAAACTCAAGTTTGATCGGTTATAGCTGTCTTATCATGGCATTATCATTGTTTTGATTAATATCATTAGAAAGTGTGTTTATTCCTATTTAAAATGATACCATATTTGTTAGGAGTTTGCAGCCATGAAATAAGCAGTACATCAGAATAAGAGGCAGGGTGAAGAGTGAAAAGTTTCAAAATTAACTGGTAAACACTGGTCTAGTATTGTTCAACACACAGAGCACTCTTCTTTCTTTGACATAAGCGAGTGCGATTTTTGTATATGACAGTGGGGCTATTATGGTTCCCAACTGGTCATTCATGAAAGCTAAATTCTAAAGAATCAAAAATTGAAATTCATGCACTATGGTGACATGTCAGGCAAGATTTTCTACTGTATAGTCATAAACTTTCTGAAGTATCATGCCTAGGTTGACAACTGTTGAAAAAAGCCTGGGTAATAGTATAATTTGAATGCACAAGGGCAGTGCATTTTGCAACTTTCACTTTTGACGTTGCCCTTGATTTGATCTACTGCACATTCTATGACTTAAAAATCATAAATTTGGTTTTATCTTTTGCATGCAAGTACCTTTCATAAAATTTGTGAGGCGCTCGGATTCATGAAAGTTTCATGCGGCATAATAATTGAGTTACAACTGGTACAATGCTGAATTTTTGCAATTCATAAAGTGTTGTTCCGAAAAAATGACTTTTCTTTAAAAAATGTCGCTCCACATTTTGTGGTTTAGCTCAATAACTTTTTATTCAAATATAAACAGATGCATGATTAGAAAGAGCAAACATTTATGCACATACTACGTACATTTATAGTTTCATGACCACGTTGCATTTGATGCCAGGAATTTTAAAAAGGCAAAAAAAAAAAATTGTTAAGGTTTAGACCAATTTCGGAAACGCCCCTCTCTCAAAAATTGAAACGGAAGCTCTGATTACCAATCATGTGAAAGAATATGTTTCGACTGATAAGTGAAGATACAAATTTTGCCAGGAAATCGCCTACTAATTGACATATTTGGTAAATTATAATATCGATCTGGACTGGATAGATTTCGCGACCGTGTATTAAGTCCCATATACATCTTTCTGTGTACAAGTGCTTGTAACTTTACCAAGACTGGGCTAACTTTCTTATCATTTTGATGATTCCAGAACCGTGCAGTACACACCAATACTTATATGCTAGATGATCAACCTCTCCTGATCGTTTCCACAACGTTTCTTTCACAGTGCAATCTAATGACCAGAACTGGTCTATACCTTTAAAATTCGTAACTTGACAACACATTGAAGGTTTGAAATTATTTTGTGTTAATGAAAACTGGCCATATTTTAAACTTTAATATCGATAAAGTTCTTACCCATGTACATGAATATTATATTCAGGCACATTACATTAAATTCATGAGAAAAATGTAGCGATGAAAGAAAATAATCTTGTTGCCAAAGAACAACATGTGATCCATTAAGCCTTTTAGCAAAGGGTCCTGTTCTGAATAAGTTTGTTTTCTTTGTCTTCTTACCACAATGTGAATGCTCCTTATACTTGGTTGGACGTTAAGAACCATACTGACTCCTCCTTGATCATCAGTGTTGGATATCTCGTCTTGACCACCACCTATATTAGGCCTCCGTAGTAGCTCCTCATGACCATCTGCAAATGTGGCAGTTCCTATGACACTTACAGGAACATTGGGGGCCACATCTCCATTTGCAAATGTTAAATCCAGCTGCGAAGAAAGGGGAGTAATTTATGGTACGAAAGGTCCCGGGTTCAATTCCCCGACAGGCCTCCAATCTTTTAGGTTGGGCGCTTCAAAATTCATTTTTAATCCTCTTCCTCCCTTTCTAACAATTAAAACATGATGTCTCAAACAGAATGAACGTAAAAAACAGAGGATTGATTACCTCAAAATCAGTAATGGCTCAATTCAGGATCTCCAACTCACCGAAAACATGAATATTCATAAAAATATATGCATATTCATAACAAGATAATATGACAAAGTTGAAAGTCAGCACATGTTACTTTTGATTTTTAACGACTCTCCAATGACTTGTTAATATTGTGATTCGTTTTTTTATTCGAATAAAACATACAAGACAAAAGTTAGCACATTTTTTTTTTCATTTGAGGCTAGTTCTAAAACAGCTTTTAACAAGTCAACGCAAAGCGTATCATCCCCTTGCCTGGTACAAATACGGTAGCCTATATTTAGCAAGTGTTGCATATTTAATGAGCTGTGACCTTTGACCTTTGACGTACATACTCAACGACATTACTAAAGTTATCGAACGGAAACCACATTTTCGATACATTATTATTTATTTGTGCATATTTAATGAGCTATGACCTTTGACCTACATACTTTGAAATCGGATTTAGGCTGTATTTTGAAACCATGTACCTTCATATCAAATTTTCGCATATATAATGAGGCATTTTCGCATATTTAATGGGATATGACCTTTGACCTACATACTCCGAAATCGAACTTACGCTGTATTTTAATACCATGTACCTTCATATCAAATTTTATTAAAATCCGTCAAACATTATTAAAATTATCGGATGGAAACCAGATTTGCTATTTTTGCATATTTAATGGTCTATGGCCTTTTAAATACATGCTCCGAAATCGAACTTACGCTATATTTTGAAACGATGTACCTTCATATCAAATTTCATTAAAATCCGTCTAACATTACTTAAGTTATCGAACGGAAACCAGATTTATTAGGGACCGAAAGCAGCGTTAATATATCCCCTCCGACCTCGTTGGCGAGTGGTTAATAAAGGCTTTATAACTTGTTATGATTTAATTTAAGTAGTTGTCATTATTGATTTTCAAAAACTCTATATGGAATACAGGAAAAACGTACTGGGTGATTGATGAAATATACAACTTTTCCAAGGCACAAAATACCTTGATAATTGGAAGATGCATTACAGAAGCTTTGACTAATAACCTACATGTATTTCCAGCCGTAACTGCATACATATCAACATATCATTTATCACTTGACAAAAATTAAAAATCTCTAATCTACAAGCCTGCACTGTAAAAAAGAATTTGTTCATTGGTAATTTTTACGTATTTTTTCCATGTAGAATTTACTTGAAAACATTAGTTTTGCCACTTACGCACTAAATTTAAGTCTTGCTAACTCAAACTTTCAATTTAGTAGAACATACGTGGAATATTTAAGTAAAATCAAATACATAAGAACTTAAGTAATTTCAGTTTGTATTAATTTAGTAATTTTAACTCAAAATCAGAAATTATACGTATTACTCAAACAATTTATGTTGATTGTTCTTATCTTTTTTAATTAAGGACCGATGCAGTGCGTAATAGAAATATTTACATAATTTATGAATATTCATTAAGACCAAATTAAACTCTTTTTTAAATAAAACAATTCTTTTTTGTGGTTGAATGAAAATTTAAGGACTTTAAAACATTTACTAATTCATTTAACATGGCTAAGCAAAGACAAGACATTTTTTAATTGTTACCAAGTTCAAAACAAATCAAAACTTGATATTTCAGGAAATTGTCAACCAATTTTCCTTTTAAGATGCTACGATCAAGTATATATAAAATTTGGAGCCTTTCAATATGTGTCGAATTGAAGCGTATGTAATAGTTTGTGATGGTGGTAGATATATATATACGGTTAAATCTTAAATAGAAGTAGTGAATGATTAGTGGATGTTACTTGTTAGATTAGATAGGTACCAAATCGTGCAATATGTAATCCTATCATAGCTTTTTTTTAATTATCTAAAATGATTACAATACTTAAATTATTTACGTTAATGTAACTCGATTTAACTGAGTAAAAATTTATTCAGCAAAATAAGTAAATTCTACTTAAGATGCCTTAGGTAATATTTACTTAATAAAAATAAGGCAATTCTTTTCCTCAATTTTATTGAGTTATTTCGACTATTATTTTTTTACAGTGTGTGGCAAAACTATCTCCTGAGAAAAACTGTAAAATGGCACATAAATAACATCTACTGCAATTGGCACATACATGTAGGGGCCTGGGGATCGCTTCACAAAACTGTCATAAGTACAAGATCAACGACATCTCGACCCTGTCACCGACTTGTCTACTAAGTGTTTTACAAAACCGTCTTTGCCAAGACGAGCGACAACTTCCCTTAAGGCCCGGTCACACAGGGAGGACGCATGGGGAACGCACGGCCAGCGCATGGGAAATTTGCAATTTTGGCCAGTGCGTTGTCATGCGCCCAACTTTTGACACCAAATGCATAGCGTGTTGCTAGCGCGCTGAGCGCATACAGGGCGCATACAGGGCGCATACAGAGCGTACCCAGAGCGCACATGATAACAACTTCCACGAATGCACAGCGTGTTGCTAGCGCGCTGGACGAATGGGCCACGCATGCACCGCGTTCTACGACGCACGGCCAGCGCATTGGAAATCGGAAAAGGTCGTGTGCCTAACTTTTGTCATGATTTTGGAAAAGCTAGCGAGCTGACACAAAATGCACAGCGTGTAGCTAGCGCGCTGTGCGTATACAGGGCGTGTGCCCCGCGTATGTCTGGCGCTGGTCTGGCGCGCTCAACGCACGTCTGGCGTGCCTTTGGCGTGTACATTCATGCGTCGAGCTCCGCGCACACTTTTGAGCACGCTGTGCATTTTTTGTCAGCTCGGTAGCTTTTCAAAAATTATGACAAAAGTTAGGCACACGGCCTTTCCGATTTCCAATGCGCTGGCCGTGCGTCGTAGAACGCGGTGCATGCGTGGACCATTCGTCCAGCGCGCTAGCAACACGCTGTGCATTCGTGGAAGTTGTTATCATGTGCGCTCTGTGTGCGCCCTCTGTGCGCCATGTGTGCGCCCTGTATGCGTCCAGCGCGCTAGCAACACGCTATGCATTTGGTGTCAGCTAGCTGTAGCTTCGACAAAAGTTGGGCGCACGACAACGCACTGGCCAAAATAGGAATTTTCCAATGCGCTGGCCGTGCGTTCCCCATGCGTCCCCTCTGTGTGACCGGGCCTTAACAAGAGACTTGTTGCGACTCCAAACCTGTCATATCTTTTTAGAACGCCATGTCATGTTAACTTTAAATTAGTCTATGGGCAGCAAAAATATGGAAACTGAAATATATTTTATAACTTCTTTCTTTATCTTCGAGCTCTCAATTTATTGAACAGTTCTTATTGGTGTTAATACAAAAGCACTAAACAACTTATTCTTATAACTTGTTAATGCCTTCACAAGTATAAAAACGGATAACTGTATTCTTCCCATATATCTTTCTACCATAGCAAAGTCGCCAAAGATGAAAGAGTCTGTAATTATGAATCCATGAGAATGATGAAATTTTCGTGTAGGTATTTCTCTAGATATTTTCCCTTTTCAAGCATAACCTTGATACAAATTCAATTGCATAATTTAATTATTTGATAAAAAATGTAAATAAATCAAATCAAATCAAATAAAAAAAACTGTGAGTACTAAAATATCTTGTTTTCATTATTTTGTTAAATGGATATATAGTTATAGTGCCCTCCAATCTTTTTTTTTTTTTAACAGTTTGAATAAATCTAAGCCTCATAATATTTTTTGGTGATTCAGAATAAAACTGATAGATCATAATGAAGATTATATTTCTTAGCCGATAGTACCGAAATCATGAATTTGTGAAATGGGTTGTTCGCTTCCCGACATCTCTCAGGTCGCAGACTTCCTATATTCTAATGATCTTTGACAAGACATTAATCTAAATTTGTCACTCTACACCCAGGTGTGAAATGGGTACCGGTAGAAAGGAATTCCTTGAATGCTGTGAGCACTGAAATTGGTAGCCTAGTAGAGCCAGAGAAATACTGAAGCGCATTGAGCACCTTGGGTGGTGGATATATGTACACTTTAACAATATTAAATATCATTATTACTATTAGTCTGCTAACATTTAAACACAGGAAGTTAGACTGAGGTGTAAGTTTTACTTTGTCAAAAGTGATCTGAGACCCAGGAAAAGATTTAACTGAAATAATAGAATAGAACCAATAAATTTAATTTGTATTGAGTTTCTTCTTATCTTACATTTACTTGCATATTGAGCCCAGGCTTGAAGTGCTGCACAGTTCGCTTTCTACTGAATTTGTATGGTGAGTCGACGAAAATTGCCTTCGTGTTGATGCTTGCTTCACTGAACTGAGTCGCTGATTCGTGTACAATTGCCTTTGCATGGAAATGGCGACCTCTGAACCGAACAAACCAGTCTGGACCATCAAAATCAGTACTGAGATCATCCAAAGTAACTACAGCCCTTCCAGTATCACCAATCTGATAGAAAGATGAATAAAAGGTGATAATATTGGTCATATCAGATGCGACGGTTCATATTAAAATAAAGACCCATGGGCCAAATGTGACATGCGAGAGGACTTGATGCGGCCTGCCAAAAATACCCCCAAATACATGTACCACAAAAATGAATTTGTTGTTTCATTCATTTTCATTCTACATGTATAAGTAGATCTTTTTTTACTTGTCACCAATTTGTCACAGATAATCCTGGATCCACCTCTGCAATCACAAGACTCTCTCCCTTCTCCCCCTTGTAGATTAATCTTGTGACCTTAACCTACTGATAGAAGTACCATGATAACCCCCTCCCCCCCCCCCCGGGGGGGGGGGTTACTCAGATTTGTTTTGGACAGGGGTGTGCCGCTCAAGCCTCAAAACCCCTACCCATTTTCAAGGGTCATTTTGGCAGATTTTTCTCGAAAATTTTTCTTTGAAACACGTACCGAATAATTAATGATATTTGTGTACAAAATGGGACCCATGTTTAGGGATTTTATGGTGAGAAATCGACTCATTAGAGCGGCACATCACTGTATGTCTAAATATGGGCCCCCTCCCCTGATGAGAACACTGAGGAGATCACTGAGGAGACCCACAATGAACAAGACAAATGCGACTGCATCTCATATATGCCTCCAATACAAAAAAGATTGATAACAGTTTTGTTTAGGTTTTGTTTTATACATTTATGTGATACACAACAAATCTAAGCATTTGTGACATATCACGATGAAGACAAAAATCCTATATTCATATGTCAACTGACGATAACGATTAGGTATATAGCTTGTAGCTATAGTAATTCTGTCACCATGTTTGGAGCTCATACCTCAAGTTCTTGACATATTATGATAACAAGGATACTCAGATATTGACCTCTGTGACCTATGACCTTCGACCAATTTACTAAAAATCCAATCAGATCATCTTCCTAGGGTAATAAAAACTACCATCTAGTTTGAGCTTCATATCTCCAGTGGTTCTTGAGATATCGAAATAACAAGGATGCTATCTAGAATTTCAGATATTTACCTTGTGATCTTTAACCTTTGACCTATCAAGCCAACGTCTTGTCAGATCATCTTCCTAAGGTCATACATATTATCACCAAGTAAGAGCCTCATATCTATATAGTGGTTATATAGATTGTGTAATAACGAGGCTAATTTAGCTGGAATTTCAGAAGTTGCCCTCTTTGACCTTAAATCTTTAACCTATTTAGGCTACTCCAAAATCTAATCAGATTGTCTTCCTATCATAATACATACAATCATACAGTTTTAAGGTTATATCTCAAGTGGTTCTTGAGATATCGTGATAGCGAAAATGCGGGACGGACAATTAACCAAACCGTATAATGCCTTCAGAACCACCTTGGGTGGGTGGAGGCACAACAACCACAACATTCTCAATAAATCATTGCATTTTGCCCCGACCCCCAACATAAACAAAATAATTCCCCTATGTGGGCATGACCTGAACCATAATACATGGCCCTACAGAGGAATTTTCCTGTTTGGGACCGGGGGACAATGCAATGAATTATTGATAATTTATTGCATTTTTTGTTGTTGTATTTGTGGGGGCGGCGGCGTACCCTTGCCCCCGCTGCGTACAGTCATGATTCAGTGGCTAAGCAATGGCCTCGCTACTGTGAGCCCGAGGATCAAAACCATGTCGATGTGCTATATTAGTGCCCTTTTATGAGGCATTAATCCTCATTTCTGTCAGTTATGACTTAAGGACGTAGGTCCCCCAGTTGATTAGCATAGTAGCATACACATGCTTTAGCAGTCACGCAAAACAAACACTCGCAAATTATTATTCAATAAAATCTAAGAATGTTTACTTTTATCGAGATCTATTTAGGAATAAATCATTGTCAAAATCTTTCCATAAATTGGGGTAAAAATAATTATTCCTCTATTATGATCAACAGTGTATATCCTTTAAAAAAAAATCACAATCCACTTACCAGCCCTTGCCTCTCTCCCAGCTCTTGAACAGTACCATTATCCTGGATAACGCCATACTTAAAGGTATAGCGGCCAATCACAGGCTTGCCAAATACGTACCTGCATAGACAGTTCGAACAAATGATAGTGGTGGTTTAAAGCCATCCAATGGTATACAAATGATGCGCAGATATGAGTAGGTCGGAAAGGAATTTTGAGCACAAGATAACTTTGGGCATGGTTTAAAGCCACCCAACGGTATACAAATGATGCGCAGGTATGAGTAGTTCGGAAAGGTATTTTGAGCACAAGATAACTTTGGGCATGGTTTATGGCCACCCAACGGTATACAAATGATGCGCAGGTATGAGTGGGTCAGTAGGAATTATGTGCATAAGGGAAAATTGCGCATGGTTTAAAACACACGAGACGTAGCCGAGTGTGCTTTACATCACCGCAACGTTATACCTGCACCACAAAATAAACCTGCGCAATGCGCATCATCTGATTTATAGAATGGGAGTAAAAAGATTTATCGCCCAATTCAGAGAAGAACATATACCAGACGCATGAAAGTGATTTACAGGAAGCATGAAAGTAGTTGAGAGTCACTTCTTCATTCAGGAAATGCGTATTTTTTACCATGCGTATGAAGGTCACGAGCGGTCAAATGACTAAATTGCCATTCAACTAGTCACCAGTATTACACTGTCTTCATGAAATTAAAAAAAAATATATATATATATACTGATGTGAATTGGTTTGTAAAACAAGGCAGCATTTCATGAAACTGTCATAACTTCAAGTTCGCCGACAATTCTTTGAAACACGTATATTAAATTCAACGAGTATTCTAATAGGATGTCGGTGAACTTATGACAGTTTCCTGAAATGATTCCCTGATTTCCTTACCGAGCAATTATTGTTGAGACCACTAAATCAGCTCCGGCTAGAATGTACTTAGGCGTTTCGATGCTCACTGAAAATGTCGGTAGAACTACAGTGGAGAATTTAATACATATCAAATTACATGTGATTAGAATCATGAATACCATGTATGCAAGAGCAGTGGAGCATATAAAATGTCAAAAAATAATAATTATTAAAATAAAATAATAATAACAAAACATAATAATAATACAATGGGAAAATAGAGGAAGAGACGTACTCAAGAGAGCATAACAAGTGGAAACAAAATAATAGGTTTACGACGAAAAAAGTAAGAAAAGTATTATGAACAGACTATTAAAACTCTACTTTAAATCCTTTCGTTCAGTGAAAAAATTATAATTTTCTTAATTTGTATATATGTGTTCCTATTGTATTTTTTTCTTCCCTTGATTAAACTGCATGACGTGCTAATGATGGTGCAAAACACATTTCCACATTTGTGAACAGGAATTCAATTCTTAATTATTATCATTCTTTTACATGTTAAAGGAAACCTCCCCCCAAGAAATAACCGAAAGGCATTACATCATGCCAAGAATATCTTCATTCTTTTGAAAATTGTTTATCTGGGGGTGAGGTTTCTTGTTTAGAGCCGTTCGGTCCGCAACCAGTTTGTCTATACATTGGTTTATTTCCATATGTCTAATAATCATTTTTGTCTACTTATCATTCGGTTTACTGACCATTTAGGCTATAAGTAATTTGATCTAATTTCCATTTGGTTTAAAGGTACTATATATTTATGTCCCTTTTGCAGCCAACCTCAGATTCTGTAGAACTTTACAGGAATTATGAATATGCCATGTATGTCCTATCTGTGAAATTTGAACGTTAGCAGTGTCCTAATATTTAAATTATGCAAGGAAACCCGTTTACTTGCTAGACTTCACTGTCAGACACTATTGATTGACTTACTTCTTTGGTAATAACATACATAAAATGAGCTGTAAAGGGTACATGAGAATTTTTCTACATCAATAACCCACTTCTTGTGATGGCCAAAATTAAACAGATTGAATCTTTGCGCAGCATAAAACGTATGACCATTCGGTACAATGGTCTGAAAATCAAGATTATTACTTATTGGCTCTATAGCTCCTAAGTCGATTTGACAACTAATAGTCGTTATTTTCCCACTTAAAGACATTTTCAAGCCCCACCTTTTTTAGGGAAGTTCTAAACTAGTATTATCTTTAAAATGCCGTTGGAATTTAACCTTTTCATTTTTTGGGCCTGCAAATGGGACATAGTACCTTTAATCTCCAATAAGTAAACTACCCATTAGGTATATTGCTCGTTTAGTCTAATTCCCAGTTTGTGCAGTTGTGCCCGTATCGTGTCTACTATCGAAATGATCTAATAATCATAAATAATGATAATCAGTAATGATTATCAGACCTTTTTTGGATGGTAAACGAAATGTGCATTAGAAATTAGATCATGTGGATAGTATAGACGGGCTAGGTGTAGACCATATGGAAATTAGACGAACTAGTTGTAGACCAAATAGCAATTCACCATGTTTCTTTAAAGATATAAACTTTCAAGCTGAACAACATAATCTTGATGTTCCCTCTTTTAAAGCGGCTCACCACGGATGGATTCTGAAATAAGTCACTTTAGGCTTGAGCCTAAACTTTCTTTTGTCTTGAATATAATTTCCCTAAATGATAACAGAAACACAGCCAGATTTTTGTCAGAAAAGTAGAATATTATATGGTTAACATACATGTACATTTAATTTGTTTTGCTGGAATACGCACTACACACATATGAATGATATAACTTTACACAAAGATATGATATGCAAATAATCATCCCCCCCCCCCCCCCCCATGAAGAAAAAAAAATACATGTAAGAGTAAACAATGTCTAAATTTGAGAAAGTACAATATAACTCACCATACTCCTTGACTTCAAATGTCGCACTTGACTCGACAAGGAACTAAAAAATAGGATTAAATATGAAAATTATAATGAGAGGTAATAGTGATTTCAAACTAGGACCAGACTGGCCAGTTGCTGGAATGGGCCTGCTGCGAGGTACGTGCACATGTACTGTTTATGTTGATCATGAGGCTAGAATAGTGTAAAGATGGATCTAGGCTAGAATCCAATATACTGCCCTCTGCGGTAAAAAGCAGTAGAACAATGGATTCGAGCATACTAATTAGATACGTGCAGGCTCCTTTCGATAAAAATGTACCCGGCAACTCCTCGAATATCACAATTTCTGTGGCATTTCTTAGACGACTAGATAATTTTTTGTTCAAGTTATGTATCTGATTACGGTATTTTTGAGTAGTTGTTGTTCTTCCAATTGTCCTCTCGTAGTTTTGAAAGATTTCTTGGTACAATCACGTATATTTGTTTGGTTCGTTTCGGCACGCATTACAGCTAATGAAGTGTATTACACATTCCTTCAGTGACTAGTCGAAACTTGCCTTAATTGCAACAGCTATTAGTATCGAGATTTGATGCGATTATTAAATAATTATCAGCTATAAAAAGAAGCATGCGGTGTTTAAAATAAGACAAATATTCGATCGGTATGCTGTACCTGAAAAGAATTTTTTAGAAAGGCGTTTTATTATTCTAACAATAACGTTTTTTAACCTGATTTATTCATTCGCATGAATTAAAAATGGCTGCATGAATCAAAATGGCGGCTTGAATGTTCTCTTTCTATTTTTGCCCCCTTTTTTTTTACTTTTAGAAGCATGATAATGGCACTAAACATCGCCAAACATGGATGAAAATAATTTCAAATACGAGAATATATCGAGCGGAGCCGAGGTACGCATGTGTTGAATTAAAAAAGGTCACTTTTAGGGGCATACTGATGGAATGCGCTATTTCTAGGCAAGTGACGGATCCTTCTAGCTGATATCGGGACACCGGTTCCGGATCGGTGCAAGGCCATCGGGACCCGGTTTATAAAATTCCCGACATGCATATGGAAATGTTGTATCATCCGCTCAATCTGACTTGCGTGCATATAACAAATAAGCATTTTTCCATGAAAAAGTGAAGTTTTCTCAAATGTGCGTTTCTTTCCAGCATTGGGGTGCCCGGAAGTCACTTGGGTAACATTTCAAAAAGTATAATATAAAAAGACAATATGCAGTTTTCTGTACTTTTGTCGGAAAAAACATATTGTCTAGCACAATGACGTCTCTTTTTGCGTTGGAGAAGAGCAAATAGCGAGTTTAAATCACACTTTGGCCGCATTCGCAAGCTCTCACTCGTTCCATTGCGGTCAAGCGGCTTTGGGGTAAGTGGCTAATGAATAAACTAATTGTTAGCTTTCTTCTGCATGGTATTAAATTTGTTTTGATTGGTTGTATATTTTTGTCGGAATTTACTCATTCACGAAACGTGACCACAGTCGCTGAAAAGCGGGGGGGGGGGGGCATAGGGGAACGTTGTATCATCTGCTCAATCTGACTTGCGTGCATAGAACAAATAAGCATTCTTCCATGAAAAAGTGAAGTTTTCTAAAATGTGCGTTTCTTTCCAGCATTGGGGCGCCCGGGAGTCACTCGGGTAACATTTCATAAAGTATAATATAAAAAGACCATATGCAAATTTTTTGTACTTTTGTCGGAAAAATAGATTTATCCAGCACAATGTCGTCTCTTTTTGCGTTGGAGAAGAGCAAAAAGCGAGTTTTAATCATACTTTGGCCGATCTCGCAAGCTCTCACTCATTTCACTGTGGTCAAGCGACTTAACCAAGCGGTTAATGAAAATACTAATCGTTAGCTTTCTTCTGGTATTAAACTTGTTTTGATTGATTGTATACTTTTGTCGGAATAAAGGAAACAAAAAGGCTTGACCAATAACTTATCAGCGTCTGAATTGACCTTTTGACCTTGAATTCCCTGATGCAAGCGCACATAAACATTCTAATGACGTCATCTTCGGTCAATCGGTGTCTTTTATCCTATAATACTACACTTTCACAATGTTTATATATTTTGTTTAATTATTTGTAAGATAAAAAAAATTTTGTCTGATATTACTGAAGTTTTGGGTTTTATTTAATGAGTAATTTTAAAATAAGAGCCATTTTACTGCTTTAATTTACTGGATCGTACCATTAAAGTCGCAGGGTAAAGAGATGCATTTTCCAACCGCGCCAAATTTAATTTACGTTCCGACATTCTGTTAAATGGGTTTGTGTTGTTAAGAATCCACTGCTTTCTGCTCCAACAAACGTCCACATGCGGAATCGTTTATCAACTAAATTCTTCAAATTTATGGATGCTTCCTTCCCAGGTGTTTGTGTTGTTGAAGTATTTCATTCACCTGCTATCATTCTTTGTACTCCAATTGCCACAACGCAAATTACATTTTGATTTTATAGTTTCATGCGGAGTCGTTTATCAACTATATGTATTCAAATGTATGAATGCTTCCTTCTCAGGGGTGGTGTTTATGCATTTCATTCACCTGTTATTATTCTTTGTACTCCAATTGTTAGAATACAAAATGCATTTTGTTTTTATAGTTTCATTCCATAAGTAAGTCAATAAAAGAGAATGTTCTGCACAATAAAAACAATGTGTGTCCCTATTGTACAATGTAAAGTGTCCCCTCATTTTGTAATAGTTAATTTACCCATTCACATAATGGAACTACCTGCCCGGTGAAGCCAGTGGCCCGTGACTACTGAGCACTCAACACCGTGTGGGAGTCAGTTTGTGGTTAACTTCTTTTATGAGACAAATCAAAGCAAACGTTTCCATATGGGGTGGAAGAGCACATTTTTTTTTTTTTGCTCCCGAATATTAGTTAATCGCGCGGGCCGCAAATTCGCTCAGATTTGGGGGGGGGGGGCGGGAGTGCGCACTATTTTTTTTTTTTTTTTTTTTGGCCGGGGGGCACGTCCCTTTTTGCCAGTACATTTTTTGGAGCAATTTGGGGCTGATTTCAAGATTTTTTTTTTGGCCGGGGGGGGGGGGGGGCACGTGCCCCCTGTGCCCCCCCCCCCGGATCCGCCACTGTAGAAGGCTCATAGTGGTTTGAAAAATGAGGCCAGCGCTCGTACGTACGTGATCACGTGATATCCGCCATCTTTGTTAGTCCTCTTTTTGTGTTGGCCGCATTTTTCTCAACTACAGTTCAGGCTGGAATTCTCGAAATTTGTGAGCTGAAAAGATCGAGCACTAAGCAAAATGGCAGCGTATGCACTCGAGCGGATCTCACAGCGCGTTCAACGGCCACACGTCTATTTGTGCATTCGATAATTGGGATGAGCACTCTACGTATTTTACAGTTCTGTGCACGTGATCGACCCCTGCACTCAACGCTGTGAGTAAGTTACTTATTTTATGAGACAAATCCAAGCAAACGTTTCCATATGCTCAGGTTATTTCAAACAATAGACTCCCGTTACAATGTACCAATCAAATTGTGTGCAGTAAGAATGTACAAAATCGACTTCCTCAATAAAAATCTACCCAGCTTTCTCTGGACAACATATAAGGACCATGAAGAAAATAAAGAATAACATGAAAACAAGCTCATGGAATCCAAGTCGGACTTAAATTACGTGCGGTCCATATTTTTTGCGAGTTCTAATTTATGCCTGGATTACATTTGGCCTGCGATTAGTCTACGGAGCCCGTATCCTGCCCGTATCAACTTTTCCGTGCGGCCTCTGTGCGGAGGCAGGAGGCGGCCGTGAGATTTTCGTACGGATTCACGGGCTCCGCAGCCTTTACGATTTTGTTTCGCGAGAAGTTAAACAAATTTGAAAAAAAATCGTAAGCCCGTAGCCCGTATACATGTCGTAGGTGGCATCGCACAATCCCCGCACGGGCATCGCCCGGAGGCCTCACACTGATTGTGCAGCAAACGTACGATTTTTCGGTGAACATGGGGGCAAAAAATATCGTACAGAGATTGTAGACTCGTGGGGCATTCGCACGGCCATTGCACAGCTATCGCAAGGTTGCTGCTCGCTGCCCGTGCAGTATCTGTGATATTGAGCAGTCATCCCGCGCCTTCTCCGCGCAACCTTTGCACGGAAGCTGCACGGGCTCCGTACGATTTCCGTGCGGAGGCTGCGGAGACTGCACGGCTGCTGCATTCAAATTGCACTGTTTCCGTACAATCTCCTAGCAGCCTCTGTACGGATTTGCTCCGGCCTGCCCCCGAGGGCCAATACAATAAATGGCACGATGCTCGTAAATAATGTAAACACAAACATCGTAGCCCGTAGCCTCCTAGACTAATTTATCGTACGGCGCCCGGGGCAAATGTAATCCAGGCATAAACGCTTGATTACAGGTGGGCCGAGTCATCTACTCATTAGTTGACTTTAGGTTGGGTGAGAGTGCATTTAATCTCTTATCTAATCTCTTTAAGTTCTTATTCTGAATATAGTTTTAAGACATGGAACTATTAGCATACAAAACAGAATGGTTTTTCGTCGATAAGAATATTTCAATTGATAGGAGCCTACAGATAAAATGCACATATTAAGTGAAAGCAGGAAACCCATATTGGTATCTTTAAACAAAATAAAAGAAGATTAAGCCTATATACATATATGTGTTGGAGAAAGAAAAAAAGGGCACTTAAATATCATAAGGAAAAGGACACCTGTTAGAATAAAAAAGGAGCACAAGCCAAATTACAAAGATCAAGCAGAGGTGAAAATGTGCACTTCCTGCACCTAAAAAGGGGCACTCACAAGATAGTGAAAATAGGGCGCTTTTGAGAATGGAAAAGGGGCATCTATCAGATTTTAATAAGAGCATTTATGAGCATTCCTGTCCAATACATGGATACAAAAGTCAAATGTTTAGTCAATTAGATATGAAAATATCATACATAAAATTATCTGGTGCCCGAATGTGACAATATTCAGGCACCTGACTGTCAAAGAGATATTCTGGCACCTCGTTGACTACCTGGGTATTCAGGCACTTCATTGGATATTATCATACTGTTTCTAAATGTAGCGAGCGAGTGAAGCGAACAAGGAAAAAACATTTAATTGCTCTTAAAATGTTACTTCTTCAGGAAAATATGCAGTCTCTAATATTTTGTTACCATGAAATTGACCTTTATCTTTCAATGGATCCTAAAATAGATCTTTAGTTAATTTCTGTCGCGGTACCCCTAGAGACTTCTCGAAAGGGGCGCCGTTACGATAAAAAGGTTGAAAAACGCTGCTTTTATACGACGTTTCTTGTACGATCTTTAAGTCTTCTAGTCTGTAAGGATAAAGTAAAGTAATGTACATAATTACCTCGGGTCCGTAGAAAGCCGAAACGGTCCATATACCTAAAGCTGGATGACCAAGGAACCTATACTCGCCTGATAGGAACCCGGAAGGCAGGGCTTGAGTCTGTCTGAGTCTTCTTACACTGGTCCCACTTGGATCAATTACTTCGACGTGGAGCTATAAAACAAGAATGAAAAAAAGATGAATAGAGTTGAAAAAAAGGAAGATTAAAAAGGGGAATATCATTGCCTTGCTGCTTTAGATCCCGTAAGGTGATGACACTATACTGTCGCTGGTGTAACGAAATTCTCAACCTTAAAATCCTGGTCAGTACACACCTAACCTGAAACTCTATGGCCCAAATTCACAAAGGAGGTTTGTCGACAAACCTTAGTTTTCGTGCGTCATTTATGACGAGTTTCGACGCGTTTTTACAAACTAGGTTTGTACAAAAATCGCGTGAAAGTTTCAGTAAAAGTAACATTCATGTGACAAATTAACGTCAAATGAAAAGCAAAGCACAAATGTATTCCTATTCACGAAATTGAATGCGAATACATACCACCGTCTGTCCGGTGCAGTTTGAATGCTCGTTTTGCACGGCTCCGTGACAGGAGTATAACATCGCACGCTACTCAATCGAATTAAACGACGCAATATGCTTTTTGAATGTTGATCTACATAATGGACGTAATGTTAATTCAAGCGCTAATTTTACGAAGTTGGGTGGAAAACCTATATCATTATCATCATCACGATTATTGTATTATTGTATGATGACGATATTACCATTATCATCGTCATTATTACTATAATCATCATCATCATCATCATAAATTGTATTATTATAAAAGCGAGAAATGAATATACATTTAATGACAAACATGAAAGGAATACATATAATAATAAACTACACAAATAACATCGGGTAATCAGTTGGGCCTACCGAAATTGGTTCCCCGCCCAATTCCATATTTTTGTCACTCAAATGAAAAAAAGTGGATTCAAATTCATATAATTGTAAGTATATTTCAAACTTGCGGTAACAAATATAACAGATTACCTCTCGACCCGATGGAAGCATTTCTTGATCCAAGGACATGACCTTGATTATCACTGGAACGAACAATGAAATAAAAAGAGTTGAATTATTATCCATACAGAACAAGACCACAACGACTATCGACAAATCATTAAGAAAACTTTTAATAATACAATGTACCATTCACGTTCACACATTGATTTTTTTAAAATTCTTTCGAAGTTTTGCGGTCGTTTTACAGATTCTGTGTGTGTGCGTTAGTGCGTGTGCTTGTGCGTGTGTGTTGTGTGCGTTTGCGTGTGTTTTTTGTTTCGGCGGGGGGATAGTGGTGTGTTTGGTAGAATTGTTTTTTGTTTTGTTTTATGTTACAACTGATTTCATTTTTGTTCATCATTCGTAGAATCTATGAATTGAAAACGAATTGAATTATGTCAAGATGAAATCAAACTGTATTTCTAAGAATGATTTGTATTCACAATATAAGTGTAGTGCGTGTGTGTGTGTGGAGAGAGGGGTTGGTAGGTAGACTTGACTTTCAATTTGGTTCGAAGGGATGACTTTCAGTGTCAGGTTAGAATGGATAATGGGTCTGGTATGATTTCAGTGTCAGGTTAGAATGGATAATGGGTCTGGTATCTTATGACATTATTCGACTAAACTGAACTTACCTTTGTAACAAGTCGAAATGCATGAGAGTAGAAAAACAAGTTAATTGGTACAGAAATTAAAGACCGTCAATACTACTGGGCCAGAAGGGATTAAACCAAACAGCGAGGTCACTGACAGCCTGACAGGTGGCTATCTTATTAACTCAGCTCTCAACTAACATAAGAAAAAGAGGATCATGGGGGACCAACTGGCACCGATTGGGGAAGTTCTCTATATAGAGGGAGCATATTGCTCCGATTGTCTCATTTCCGCTCGCTGAATCATTGCAGCACAAACATAGTTTGTTCGACGTCACTACCAAACTAGCCAATCAGCTGTCAATGACGTCATATTGAATGCGGCGGCAAATATATTTTGTGAAATTTTCGAGAAATTGACTATTTCTAATTGCAAACTAGTTTTATTTTTGGATGGAAAAGCAGCCATTGTTATCTTGACATTCATTGAAGTCATCAGAATAGAGTAAGTTATTTCTCAGATGATTCAAGAGGTCCATTTTGTAGATAAATTTTCAATTTCTTAGAATGTTCCACTGTGTTGCAGGGTACCGGGTGTATGCCATTGGGTGTGATGTGTTCGCGCGCTATATAAGTACAGGCCACCGCGCCGTCGGGTGTATTCTCGTACTGATGTAGGTGCAAAGCTAGAATGGCTACCACGCCCACTTCCCTCTCTTATTATGCCTTTCTGAACATTCCTTTCCTTCTCAATACAATAACTTTCACCTGCCTAAGTTATTCAAACCATACCGCCTCGCCACTTCCATTACGTAATCATTAAAAGGATCCGCATATACAACATTTTCCTGCTATACGTTGTACGGGACGTTGTACCGCAGGAAAATACAAATCTCCCTGGTATACCTTAAGGCCCGGTCAAACAGAGGGAACGCATGGGGGACGCACGGCCAGCGCATTGGAAATTTGCAATTTGAGCCAGAGCGTTGTCGTTCGCTAGGCGTGCGTCATCATTCGTTACTCGTTCGTCGAGCGCGCTGGGCCCACGCTATGCATTCGTCGTCATTCGCTGTGTGCGTCGGGATTTTTTGAGCATGCTCAAAAGTTTGCGCGGAGCTCGACGCATGAATGTACACGCAAAAGGCACGCCAGGAATGCGTGGAGCGCGCTAGACCAGCGCCAGACATACGCGGAGCACACGCCCTGTATACGCACGGCGCGCTAGCTAGACGCCGTGCATTTTGTGTCAGCTCGCTAGCTTTTCCATAATTATGACAAAAAGTTAGGCACACGGCCTTTTCCGATTTCCAATGCGCTGGCCGTGCGTCGTAGAACGCGGTGCATGCGTGGACCATTCGTCCAGCGCGCTAGCAACACGCTGTGCATTCGTGGAAGTTGTTATCATGTGCGCTCTGTGTACAGTCTGTATGCGCACTGTATGCGCCCTGTATGCGCCCTGTATGCGCCCCGTATGCGCTCAGCGCGCTAGCAACACGCTATGCATTTGGTGTCAGCTCGATATAGCTTCGACAAAAGTTGGGCGCACGACAACGCACTGGCCAAAATTGCAAATTTCCAATGCGCTGGCCGTGCGTTCCCCCATGCGTCCCCTCTGTGTGACCGGGCCTTTACAAACGATAAATATGTGCCTTTAACGAAGCAGGCGACAATCGGCGTAGCAGATGACACTTGATAGTAATTTTGTATGTGATATTGCTTTGCTAAATATAAATTGCTTTGTTAGTAAATATCAACTAAAATTTCTTTTACATTTCTTTAAACCATTATTGATATTTAATAATTCATGAGTGAGTAAAAGAAACATACCAAACTATATAATTATATGAAATACTTGGTGGCAATTACGGGAGTTTGACGTGATGACCGATTGCACCCCTCTGTTAATAACCGAATAGTCCATGGTGTGTCATGAATATTTATGTTTTTGCTTACCTCGGCTAATATTTGCTTTTACTACAGTGAAAAATTACGGTGGGGGGTTGGATGAAATGGACATAATGAAATAAGCAGAAGTGATCTATGATAATTCATGCTTCTTATCTTTCGTGTGCTCGACCTATAATCTTCAAATTGCTTGGCAAACTGAGTCCAAAGTTCGACTTGTTTTACATGTGCATTATAGGCAATGACGAGCTTGCAACCTATTTTGAAAAATTACGGTGGGTGAACTTTCAAAAGTCAATGAGACATGAGGGCTCCAATGAAAGAGCTAGTGATAACGTACGTCGGGGTGGATGTGCTTTTCGTTTAAACAAAAACTGAATTTTTAACGATTTAAAAAAAAACGTCCATAGGCTAACATGTTAGGCTGCTGACTCTGACGATAGGGGGCGTTGTGAAATGAGACTAAACGGAGCAATATGCAAGTAGCTACAAGTAGGACATTTGGGCTTTATAAGAAATCGACGAAATATATGGTATTCATGTTATGTATAGTACTATGAACAAGGGAAAAGTTGCTTGAAATGACTTAATAGTGACATTATCAATTTACGAGTAATTCAAAATTCCAGTACGACTATCACTTGAATTTATAATTTGTTTGTTAGATTGTATCCTGTAATAATGGAAATATTAAAAAATTGACATTTTTAGTAGTTTCCCTCTTTATTATTTTGGTAAAATGCACCTCGAACAAAAAAAAAAATCTTCCTTGAATACAATTTAGCTTCAATTTCATTTAAAATCAAAAGCGTATAAATGTATATCACATTATCGTAACATTAAAAAGTAGTAAGAAAGCAATACATTACGTACAGAACAAAAATTAAATAAAGGAAAATACAATTGGTATTTTAAATACAACACAACAGAAATATGGAAAAACGCATACATATAGAGAGACAAGTTACAATGTATACGTTGATCAACAGAACAAAAGTGAAGGAAACTAAATAACAAATAAAAAAGTTTAAATTTATACAATATATAAATGCATTAGGACAAACTAAAATGTTATATGTATGTGATGACCTAAACAACAGCTTTCCAATTGTGCCCAATTGCTGTCCTCCCTTTTTTGGAATTGTTTGCAAAAAAGGTTGAAAAAATGTCCCCACCAGGAGCCGAACTGGCTTAAAACACCAATTGGTTGGAGATTCATGTATAAGTCAGAATAGCTGTAAACAAAGCTAATAACCTACACAACAGTTTGGCAACTTTCGAGGAAATAATTACAATGTGAAAGGAAATGAGAGAATTAATGGATGCGCAGCAACAAACAAATCAAAATGGAGTACAATCTAAAAACCTGCAATTAACAATTACAAAGTGTCTAACAATTTTCTTTTGAATACGGAGGATTACTTTTTCTTGAGTTTTTGTAGATATATACATTTAATTTATATATATTCTTCTCAGTAAACGCGCAGTACTCGGTTTATTAAATCTAACCGAACACTTGTATTGATACTTTACTTTAATTGATTGTGGAATTTACATCTAGTATAAATGTGAGTACTATGCAAATATTGATTGCAAGCGTTGTTTTCTTCAAACATAACTTCTTACTTTTAACAGAAACTAAACTTTTATTCATGGTAAAGAGTAAAGCTATTGAGGAGAGCCCTATACAGGAATTTATCTTCTTTTGGTGATCAACAGGCTTTATTGCTGATAGTTTCCATTTTTTTGTTAATATAGGCCTACTTTGTTTCATGTATTCTATATTATGGTTATACTCCATTTTGTTCATGGGAATAATATAAGATGAGATGTATATTATATAAATAATTGAATCAATGAATTACGTAACTAACCGAATAACTAACTGACTAAAAATGAATTTAAAAATACCGTACCGTCTTGGTTAGGGATGTAGATTGGCTTGTCCGTCTGTACGAAGACGTAACCAGATTGAAGAGTGACCAGGATTTCTGTTTCCTCTTGGAATGGGTAGCTAGGGTCCAGAGATTCAGCCTTTAAGACCATGTGTTGGAAATCTCCTTCATTTCTCACCAAATTATCGGCTTGAATTTCGACCGTAAAAAGTTGAGATGAACCTGGATCAAAGCAAAGGGGTAGTCAGTGGTATTTTCTATGGAGCTCGTTCAGAAGTAAACGCCGGCTTCTCTTTTCCACCATGTCCATGTGTGCATAAATGGCAACTGCGCAACATAGTTCACTACGCGTCTCAGCTCTGTGTTTGCTAAAGATTTTAAGTCATTGAAGAAAATTGAAACTGCCGCAGTTGAAATCTGATTGATGCTTAAATCGTATTTCACCATTCATGTTTAACAGAGTTGGTGTGACCATATAGAAATCACAACATAAGGCTCATTTACACATCCAAAAGACCATTTTGAAGAAAAAAATCATCGATATTTTGAACTACCATTTACAATACTGGAAAAAGCAATGAAAAACCTTCGAAGTTTGCTCATACCTGTGTTTTTTTTGGTGAGTAGTGCTCATGTGCGACTCGTTGGTGCCCCGTATACCCTTTATGAAAAAATGACCCCTAAAAATCTAAAAAAGCCATAAATTTCTCATACCAACTCTGTTTCATCTTAATTTCTTACAGTATCTTTATATCATAATTGAGCATACCCATGCAGAATTTCACGCTCTAATGGCTATGCAAAAAATAAATAGCGCCCTCTATAAATTTCTGAAGTTGGTTTTCTTTCTGTGGCCGTAGCTTCATCGTGTCTGGCCGAACCCGGAGCCATTTTGGATTTAGATACTTGAATATCAAGACTTCCAGCAAAATATACAAATATATACCCTAACGCTGACCGACTTTTTAAAAAATTGCCCTCTAAATTTGCAGGTTTCAAGAAAATTGCGAAATAACTTCAACTTCCTCAAAAATGGCGATCTTGATACCTACGTCAACGAAACTTAGCAGACAAATGTAACCATACACCTGACAATGGTTTGTCAAGTTTGGTAAAAATTGATGACGTCAGCGCAAAGTTATCGCCCAAAATGATATATTTACTATGCAACACGTAACAGCCCGTTAAATGCGTGGAGTACATTATGTGTATATTAAAATGGTGTCAGACTGACCGCAATGAAGTGCCCTTTTGAATGATACCAAGTACGGTATATGTTCACGCAGACAATTTTGAGTAAATCGCATTTGAACAAGGGTTACTGTACGTATTCCGCTGAGTATCCGCCTAGTTATAACACGTATCGGCTATGACGTCATTTTTACAGACTGCTTTTCCCAATCCATATTGTGTCTGGAAGCCGGATTTTTTAAATCAAAAGTCAAGGGTGCCATTTTAGACGCCATTTTATACTCTGCATGATTATGTTATTATGGACGGCTGTAAGTGCGACATCACGCGTCATCACGTGTTCTTCATTAACCACCATCCCATTCGTCTTGCACGCAGTGCTTTCGAGTCCTATCTAGGTCCCGCCCTTTAATCCGATTCCTTTAAAAGTTCGTAGTCACATTTTCTAGGATCCCATCAAGGTCACTGAATTCTTCATTTTCCGGAATCCCTCTTGCCTGGTCGTCAAGGCGCCATTTCGTCTGAATTTTAAGGTCATTTTGCCTTTCTTTCGGCCTACCTATCGCCACTATCCTAAATGCTACAGACTTCTAACAAATTGCTCTGGATAGTCCGGGGGAGGCTCGTTCGTTTGACAAGTAGAAACACGGGCGTGAATGCATGCCCATCGTTCTGATACGACTGCAGTACTAGTTGGTCAATTGATTTCGTGTGACCGCGTATTTTTCTGTCCTCGACAAGTCTCCGATTCATTATCCATTACTGACTGCGTGCAGTGCATATTCGGTATGTGAGCCTACATTAAACCGAACGTGACAATATCCAACATTTGTAATAAGTTCATGTTTTAAGAAGGGCAGAAAAAATAGAAAAAGGATGGCGAAAGTTTAAAATAAATTGGAGAAATAATAAGAAAGTTATGAATGCTTGGCAATATGTAATCAATACATTTGTGCAAATCTCAATTTGAAAATTTGTTCAAACATCTGATTGGTGCCCATTTTGAATAATGATTAATTCTCCTTGTCACTTTGGTTGTAAATGCCTCTTAAAAAGTTCCCTTTGTACCTCTATGAACCAATGTCGCTTACAAATGGTGCCCTTTTACGGTCACCTAAAGTGCTGTAGGACAATTACCCCCCGGATAATTACCCCCTCGGAAGGTACCCCCCCCCCCCCGGAAAACCACTCCAAGGACAATTACCTCCCTGAAACCTACTTATTATTAGGGTGAACTTCCCCTTTAATAACGAAGTGTGCCCCTTTTAAAATGTATTATGGTCGTTTTCAAAGCTATCAAGCGTCCCTTCTTTAGGCCGAGGTAATCAAGAATATAAAGGATTATACAATGGTGGAGTTTTCAAACTCAAGGCAACTGCATTAAAATTACCAGATGTCAATCATGTTAAACATACTGAGACATAGTTATCATACGTGCTATATAACAAGATAATGTTATCGCCCCTCATCTCCCCAGAGCCAATAAATGTCTCATAGTCTGGCTTACAGTGCTTCTTATTTAAAGCGACTGAGAGCAATCTTTCTCAAATTTGCTCCAAAACTCGCTAGCTTCACTCGATCGCATATATGATTGATTAACTAGCATATTGGGGGTCTTATTCATTGTTTTATTGTGAGATTCTGCTTAAAACCCACCAGAGTCCGTTATTTTAATGACAACAAATCGGTCGCAGTGAGGCCTTAAAATTATATTAACATTCTTGCTCGCTTGCCTTGCTCACTTTCAAATAAATATTCACCCAATCACACACAACAGCAAAGTATGGTGCTCAAGCAGGATCTTGGACCACGTAACGAGTCAATCTTGAAGATCATCCCTGATATAAATTACAATTTAGGATGTATACGATGTTTAAAAATGGTGATTTATGGCTTTGAGGTTACACCTTGTAGGTGCACTTTTTTGAAGTTTGAAGTTTGAAGTTTAAATTATTCCACATTTTACATAGAAAAACAGTTTATATTCTTTTCTTTTTTATACAGACGTATATTATATTGAGAAATGATTTCACACAAGAGACTGCACATTTTTATTAGTGCCCCAACCTCTATGAAAGACCCTCTGTCGCCCTTGCTATTAAGGTTGGAATTTCGTTTACTACCTGGGCTGACAGCTCTTGTATCTTCCGAAAAATGTACACCCGAACCAGGCCGCATCAATGAGACTCTCACTTGAACATTCTGAACGTTTGGTGTGGATCTGATGAGGGTTACGACGACGCTCTCGGGCACACCAACCCGAAACACGTTGGGAGAGGACACGAAAAAGGTGCTGTATAAGAGAAAAGAAGGAATATAGAGAATAAAGAGAGACGTATGAGAGAGAGAGTGAAAGAGAAAGAGAAGAGATGTGATAAGGAGAGGTAAAAGAGAGAGAGAGACATAGACATACAGAGAGAGAGAGAGAGAAGGAGACAGAAAGAATGGGTAGAATGAGAAAGAGAGAGAGAGAGAGAGGGGGGGGGAAAGAAGAAGATAAAGAGAGAGAGGGTAAAAAAGAAGGAGAGAAAGTAATAGAGAGAGAGAGAGAGAGCGGATATGAACTAAGAAGAGCTTGTATGGTGTGGTATTCATTTTCAAAATCATAATTAAAAAAGCCCACAATACACACAAGATGGAAAGTACGTGTAAAATCAAATTTTGTAAAAACGAGTTGATACAAATACAACTTGAACGTACATTAAAAAGAAAAGAAACCCAAATAATTCTACTCTTAATCGGAAATTAAGGACATCTAGAACTCAAAGTACACATCTATTGTTGTAACCCCCCCCCCCCCCCCCCCCCCCTCCCGCCAAACGTAATTGGCATAAAAGATACATCCTTTAAAGATCACAGCAAAAATGATTTCGTATATTCAAATGTTTGCAGAAAGTGCTCGAGTTCTTCGATAATTTAATATAAAATGGTAGGTCATTGTATTGACGTGACCCTCGGTTAAAACATCACGAAAAAGTGAGAGGGAGAGAGAAAAGAGAAAGAGCATCTTACTCCAATGACATGACTTTAGAATGTAAAATAAAACACTACATAAAATTATGCCTAATGTGTGCTGACGATGATGCAGGTTACCCTGGTGGCAATAAGATTTATAACGGATGTTTGACGACATAAAAGGTGAATGGAAAAGTAACTTTTTGAATAATTATGACAAAGACTTCACGTAAATGACGTAAAAGAAATTTCAATGTAAAAATGATAATAACCACATTTGATTAATTTTGGATTATATACATACATTGTAAACAGTTTTAGAAGAAAAACAAACCAACAGAAAAAAACGTTAATGCACAGTTTCTGTAAAACCACTCTAATCGACAGAGAAATACTTTTTAAAAGTGAGAGAGAGAATACTCTCATTATATTAATCCTATATTTTGTAATACCTTGGGGCTTCTGGTTCTTTGTTGATGGTGCCACTTCCTATTTATTTGCGTAACAAAATATGCTAGTGCACATCAACATTTTACACCAAATACGACATTTTGCGTAAACACAGGTACAAAATATTTTGTTTAATATATACTTTTTCGGCTTATCGATTACACACAAACTAAAAGTAACCATTTCCACGGAAGAAAAAAGATTCATACGCCTGCATAATCATGTTTGCAAACATGAGAGACAGAGGGAGAGAGAGAGAAAGAGGGGAGAGGGGGGAGAAGGGGAGCGAGAGGAGGGGGAGGGAGGGGGGGGGGGGAAGAAGAAACCGAAAATAAAAAGAATCGAGAGGGAAACGAATTGAAATTTAAAAGAACTTGTACAAGTGAAACGCCTTTGGCGAAATCTTGCATTTCTAGACGTGTTTTAGGTAAGCCTTTATGCCAAGAGACATAAAATGCTTCGGGCCTTCAAGGCTACATGGAGTTCGGTCCGAAAGTTCAGTAATCCGAAGTTTCACGTTTCATGTATTTCGAATTCTGTTACTACGAATGTTCGTTTGTTCCAAAGGTTCGTTATTCCGAAAATGGAATAGGGTTCAAGGATAGAATGGGGTCTCAAGTGTTCACAAGGTTCTTAATTTCGAAACGCAATAGAATTAAGAACCATCTTCACAAGATTTTGGAAAGATTCGGAATAATACCCACATCATCCTCGATATTATCAACTTTCGGATTAAGAAAATTTCTGAATATAACGAAACTTTGGAACCTACCATGAACCTTCATAGAAATATACACCAATTGTTTGAAATTATGAAACCTATTAATTTCTTCAAAAGTATTAACGCCTGGTGGAAGAAATGGGGATTCACAAAAATGCATACAATAGAAGTATACAGTGCGTATAAAAAAAAATGTACCCAGCTTTAGTAGCTCCTAATTAACAATTCATAACCAATATGATTTTGACCTTGATTTCATAATGAAGAGTACCTTATTTTTCGTCCGATGATACCCTATTTATAATATTTCTGCCACAGATAAATAAGCAACAGGGTCTTTAAAAAGTGTTGTCGAAATCGCCTTGTACCAAGTTTGGGCTTAATGAACGAATATGGGTCAGGCCATTATATGCATGTGCTTATTTGGTCTTAAATCCTTTTAAAAGTTAAATTTATGCCTCATGCTTCAGTGCTTCAGTGTTTAAAATGATGCGTTGTATCTAGGCTTTTAAAGAACCTTGTTACAGGATAACCTTTAATTATTTTGAACTGCCTAATAACTTCTTGTCTCATGACATCTAAATTCTCTGCGCTCAATTTTCCGCTGCGCCATTTGTTTATCTCGAATAGCGAATGAAAACTCATACTTGACTAAACCCATATGCAACACAGAAGACATATGATGATGAATATCAAATAAATTGACAGGAGACTTTCATGAAAAAATATAACATCCCAAAACAAATTTATTCATTTTGTATCCCTTAAAGGTACTATGTCCCTTTTGCAGCCAACCTCAAATGCTGTAGAACTTTGCAGGAATTATGAATATGTCATGTATGTCCTATCTGTGAAATTTAAACGTTAGCAGTGTCCTCATATTCAAATTATGCAAGGAAACCCGTTTACTTGCTTGACTTTACTGTCAGACACTATTGAGTGACTGACTGGCTTTTTTTCTTCTTTGGTAATAACATACATGAAAAGAGTTGTAAAGGGTACATCAATAACCCACTTCTTGTGATGGCCAAGATTAAACTGATTGAATCTTTGCGCAGCATGAAACGTATGACCATTCGGTACAATTGTCTGAAAATCAAGACTATTACTTTTGGGCTATATAGCCCTAAAGTCGATTTGACAACTAATAGTCGTTATTTTCCCACTTGAAGACATTTTTAAGCCCCAACTTTTTTAGGGAAGTTCTAAATTCAAATGCAGTTGGAATAAAACTTTTTCATTTCTTGGCCTGCAAATGGGACATAGTACCTTTAATGACAAGGTTTACCTTAAACAAGGGATGTGAATGAAGTCAAGATTGTAATCATCGTAACGAAGAGAATATCATACATTTTTACGTGTAATAAGCATTTCCTTGAGTTTGAGTTGTTATTAATACCTTTTTTATTCCACTGCCTGAAAGTCAATGTAAATAAATGAGCATTTGCTTTTGGAATGAAATTACACACTCATAATACCTTTTGACCCACAATCATTTACAAGAGGATTTTGAAAATACTTTTAAAAAGCCTGTTGTTCAATAATCCTCGGCAGTAGAATTATGAATATGTATTATTTTACAGGGTATTGGTTCCTCTTTACGATGAAATATGATACAAGGTCACATACTCATAACTTTGAAATAAGAAAGCTACCTAAGTCGGGTACACTATTTGTTATGCACACTGTACAATAAGGAAGGTGAAAACAAATAGTTATAAAAAGACGGACGGAATAGATAAAAATATGGGAGATTGTGAGAAAAGAATACGTAAATAAATATTTGTAATAATATCAAAACTGGAAGGAGGCCATTGTTACTTACGCAGGTGAACTTTGAGTCACCCCTCCCGGTACAAGTGATGCACTTATCGCGATTACGAAGATGAGAACAAACGACCCCATGGTGATCGAGACACCCATTCATTGACAACGTCTTCGGCAAGGTGTTTCGTCTTCACTAAATCTACGAGGAATCTGCAGCACCCTGACTGATCATGCAGTAGGTTAGAATTCAAAAGAGGTGCCACACCGACGACGGCAAACGCTCAATTGACGTTCGTATCAGGCAGCAAAGAGTATTATTGCGCCCAATGTTGTGAACTTCTAGTTCCTTAAAGTGAACCGGTAACATTGTGGAAGGTTGATGAAAAAAGGCGTGACTTTTATATGAAATGTTACTTATTATCTTCCTTCTACTGTACTTACTCTCTAACATGCCACAAATTCTGACAAAATTCTCAAACCACAAAGATATTTATGGTTTTCTTTGAAGGCGTAGATATGTAACCCCCTCTAACAGTAAGTTTTCCCAACCAATCTTTTAATTTTCCAAACCATTTTTCCATGAATGGAATGGTATATAGAGCCAATTCATTGCTTCTTGACGATTTACATTCACTTTAAATTTAATCAAATTATAATAATATAGCTGGGAGAATTAACGAATCCATCAGATTATTTTTTCTAATTTTTATCATTAATAATGTTCTGCTTTCACTCAAACTTTCAGATTATCTTTAATTGTACATCTAGCATTGTAGTTACCAAACGGAAAAGTCATCCAACTACTACTCCTACTAATACTTTAGCACCATTTTCCCCTCATCTGAACAACGTTACCAAGTCCCTTTAATTGGTCTTTTATGTCGAGGTCTGGGAAATCGTATAACTTCCAGGTGTTTGTATAACTAGGAAGCGACAGCTACTTTCAATGTATTGATTCCTTGTCTTTACCCATAATGAGAAATACCCCTCCCCTTAAAAAAGAAGGGAAAAAAAGACCGTTTTGATTCATATCCGTATCTATCATAACATGTAATTTAGAGGTAAACGACCAATATTAATTTGTTCTGACTAGGTAGACATTGTCAGAGGCAGTATTTCCTTTCTCTTTCTCTCTCTCTCTGACCCTCTCTCTCTCTATCTCCTCTCTCTTACTCTCAATCTCTTTCTCGTTCTCCCTCTTCCTCTCCTCCAACTTCTTCCCCTTTTTCTCCCTCTTTCTGATTCACCCTCTCCACCCCTCTCTCAATCTCTCTCTCTCTTTCCCTCTTTTTTTATATATACTTTTTTAATAGTTCTCTGGGACTTTTGTAGAGTCAGTTGGTCCCTAGATCATCTGAGGTGACCTCTTTTCCTGGATGAGGAAAGAAAGATCATGAGAGATCAAAATAACAGGAAATTAATCCCACCTCGTATTCGGCCTAGGTCTGCTTGTCGAAAACATAGGAAAAGACCCCAAACATGATTTCGCAATGAAAGTATGCTATCTTTTACTAGGCAGATTTCCTGATAGTTTGCAGACAAAAAGCCTTTTCAATCGCTGTGCGTATCAGAGTCTGCACAGTGAGACTAGGCTGAAAGCTTATTGTAAAGGCTCTACTTGCTGATTTGATGCAGCCAGATGTGGTAACGTGTCAAATTTGAGTGGATTCCTTGACTATGACAACAGTAAGAAAGGCATTAATAATCTGTTTAAGTAGGCCTGTGTAAGTCAAAATCCCTCTGGTTCAAGTTTTATTATAATTTTCATAGTGTTAGGAATAACGATAGATTCATGTGTTTAAAGATAAAGTTGAGTTCTGGTCACCCTGCAGCATTGTGAAAGAAACCGTGTGGCATCGATCACAAAAAGTTGATCATGTAGCATGTAAGTATTGATGTGTACTGCAAGTTTCTGGAATCATCAACATGATAAGAAATTTGGCCCAGTCTTGGTAAAAGTAACAAGCACTGTACACAGAAAAATGTATATGGGACTACACAAACATGTGGCCAAAAAATTGAATATGAAGGTATTTGACGAGCCATGCTTTTCAGGGAAAATTTGTTTCTCTGATGCCCTCATTCAATGCTCCTTTTCTTTTCTAATAAGTGCCATTTTCCGTGTAGATATATGTCTTTTTTTCATTTCACTATAAATGTGCTCATACTTTGTAGCAACTAATAACAATTTTTTCATTAATTTCGCCCAAAGCTCGCTCGCTACTCTCGCTCACATTTAAAGTTGATATAATTCTGTTTTGTTATTAAATATCTTTTCAGTTTTTCATGATTAGATTGTGCTTACAACACCATCATAACTTTTGTTCTTTCTCTTTAATTAGATGTTGTTTTTCGCCCTGCTACCTCATAAATCTAAAAGATTTTTGCTCGCTCGATTCGCGAGCTCACAAATAAATATATTCAGACCATCACACCCAACTGCAAAGTTATGATGCTTAAGCATTATCTTGACCTATGTAAAGAGAGTAACAAACTTTATAATCATCTCTCATAATATAATCAAAATATAGGGGTATATACCAATGACTAAACATGGCATATTTTCACTTTGAGGTTTCCCTAAAAGTAGGTGCCCCTTTTTCTTGGTGTCCACGACCTCTGGATAATGGGTGGGATATTGACTTATCATCTCATTGCTCAAAGTGTGAAGAATATTAATGTTAGCAATCAAGTACATGTTTATAGTGGATAGATGCAAAGAACTTTAGCCTCATGAATAATCAACGTAACAGACAACAGTACGCCTTAGCTAGAACGTAGTTTGTATTAAATAGCCTACATCTCGACCGTTATCGTCAATGTCCGCATTTCCCCTAGAAAACAATTGCCCATTAGTTGCCACCTGGTGGCGATGCGGATTTTGTCTGCCCTAAATTGTTGTTTTGCTCATTACGCCACTGGATACACATCCCACCCCACCTCCAAAGATCGAGTTGATATTTAAAAAAAAAGTGGTTGGTTTGATAGTAAGTCCATGGTTTGATCTTTGTGTTTTCATTTGTTTGAATTGTCACTTCGTTTGATTATTTTTTGTTTGTTCTGTTATTCCTTGACCTGGAATTATCGGACGCCGTGCAGTTGTGATCCCTATGAGGTAATTTCCTTATACCCTCAGCTCCTCTAATTACAAAAAGAAAAAAATCGACCCACATGGCCCTGCCCATCCGCTCCTCCGTCAATTGGTAAGTTAATACTCACTAGGGAATATGAACGGTTTAACCCCTTTCTATTTTACGTGAGAATGTACGTTCTTCTTCCGTGAAACAATTTTATATATATTTTATAATTCCTTGTTGCTTTAAGTTGGAATCAGGAAGTTTTTGGAGCCAGGATAATGGCACGTTTTCCTCTTATCTTATGATCTAGGAGGTCATAACCTGTTCTGTTCCGATGCTCTGTTTAATTTTTGTTAAAGCTATGACATTCAGCTTTTGGGGATGGAAATTAAAAAATAACGATAGTTCACCGAAAAACATTGGGTGCAAGATAAGTTGAATCCCTCTATGCCACATATAATTTTACTTGGCGTTTCAATTAATTAAAAAAGAAAAAAAAGAAAAGAAAGAAAGAAAGAAAAAATACATTATAGGCCTACGTAAGAAAGAAAAAAACAGAAACAATGGAAGAAACTGAAAGTAAGCAAAAAGATAGAAAGAAAGAAAAGAAAATTAAAGTAAGTTAGAAAGAAAGAAAGAAAGAAGGAAATAATTGAAAGGAAGAAAGAAAGAGAGAAAATAGGATTTCCCGGCCAAATTCGCGAGTTTGTCATTCAAATTAATTTGTCTTGCGTTCAAATTCGACAGTTTTAGTGCAGTCAGGTATATCTCGGGTTAATATTCCCTTTTCTAGTTTTCAAATCTATGGAATTTTCGTTAGAATCTACGTATGTTTCATTCAAATTAATGAACAATGTGCTTCTTTCGCTATTTGGTCATTCGATTTGGCGCAGCACGATTTTCTGACCAAGCGACGGTGTACTTCTAGCATCCTAATTCATTTGTAACATTCAAATTAGCACTTTGTGCACTTAAATTGATGGTCAATATACATTTCTCGTTTATTACACACTTTTTATAGCTCATTCTTTTTCTTTCAAGATTGTTTTTTTATATGTATTTCATCATATTTCATTTTCTTGCATTTATACACTTATACTTATTAGATTTATCTGATATTCATCAGCATTTAAGTTTGATTGTTAAGAAAAAAACAGCAAAATGCATCTACGGACCTGATGGTCTCAGTATATTTGTAAATGTTCATGTAAGGAAGTTGTTTGTTTTATGTTTCATCATAAATTTATCATAATTTCATTATGGAAGAAGGGTACAATATTGTGACTGGGGTAGGGACTAGAGTCAACAATTTGAACATGATTCATTATTTAGCCATGTCTTTAGCCATCGATCTGCTGGCGGGCAATTAATCTATGAAACTCTTTAAGAAAAACAGAGGGGTGTGCTGGGTAAAAGAGACAATGTGAATTACTTTTGTAAAATTCCGAGTCTGTAGTAAAAAGGGGCGATTGAGGGTACCCCAACCTTTCCCGGGTATATGAACATGTCCGTGCAAAAATGCCATATCCCTTGATTTAGCCCCTTCTTTACTTTATGTCTGACTACACCCATCTGCATTGTCCTGGAAATAAATAAATGAAATAACAGCTTAGACTCCAATGGCAAATCATGAATTTTAACTGCATTATTTAAAAACTGTAAAAGTTTGTTGCAATTCTTCCCCCCAACATTCCTAACTTGAATAAATATATTACTAATACGAATGACAGGTGTTAATTTGAATGATAAAAATTACGCTTCGACAAGTGAATATTAATTTGAATGCTAGTTAAGCAGTTTCTAAATTGAATGACAGATCTATGAAACCCTTCGCCCAAAATCCTAAATTAAATACAAAAACTGGAAAATTGAATGATAATTGGCATGGCAAAACCGATCTGCGCTAACTTAAATGCAAAGTAAATGAATTCGAATGACAAACACGCGAATTTGGCCGGGAAATCCTATACTAATGAAAAAGGGAAATAAAACTAGAGCTTTGCTTTTTCAAGAACCCGACAAGTGCACATTTTACGTAGGGAAAATGTTCATTTTTCTTCCTAATAAGCGCCTCTTAATCCCCATTGTCATAAGTGTCTCTTTTCACATCCAAATGAATTTTTTTGGGGGGGGCCTCATGAGAGTTCAAAATAACAGGAAATAATACACATCTCTCCTGGGTGAGGAAAAGAAGATCATGAGAGTTCAAAATAACAGGAAATAATACCCGTCTCTTGATGCAGCCATAGACTGACAGATCTTCCCCTCTCTCTCCCTTTTTTCTTAATACTTTTTAAATAGTTCCCTGTGATTTTTGTAGAGTCTGTCGATCCCTTGATTATCTGAGGTGAACTCTGTTCCTGGATGAGGACAGAAAGATCATGAGAGTTAAAAATAACAGGAAATAATACCCATCTCTCTTGGATGAGTGAAGAAAGATCATGAGAGTTCAACATAACAGGAAATAATACCCATCTCTCCTGGATGAGGAAAGAAAGATCATGAGAGTTCAAAATAACAGGAAATAATACCCATCTCTCCTGGATGAGGAAAGAAAGATCATGAGAGTTCAACATAACAGGAAATAATACCCATCTCTCCTGGATGAGGAAAGAAAGATCATGAGAGTTCAAAATAACAGGAAATAATACCCATCTCTCTTGGATGAGTGAAGAAAGATCATGAGAGTTCAACATAACAGGAAATAATACCCATCTCTCCTGGATGAGGAAAGAAAGATCATGAGAGTTCAAAATAACAGGAAATAATACCCATCTCTCTTGGATGAGTGAAGAAAGATCATGAGAGTTCAACATAACAGGAAATAATACCCATCTCTCCTGGATGAGGAAAGAAAGATCATGAGAGTTCAAAATAACAGGAAATAATACCCATCTCTCCTGGATGAGGAAAGAAAGATTATGAGAGTTCAAAATAACAGGAAATAATACCCATCTCTCTTGGATGAGTGAAGAAAGATCATGAGAGTTCAACATAACAGGAAATAATACCCATCTCTCCTGGATGAGGAAAGAAAGATCATGAGAGTTCAAAATAACAGGAAATAATACCCATCTCTCTTGGATGAGTGAAGAAAGATCATGAGAGTTCAACATAACAGGAAATAATACCCATCTCTCCTGGATGAGGAAAGAAAGATCATGAGAGTTCAAAATAACAGGAAATAATACCCATCTCTCTTGGATGAGTGAAGAAAGATCATGAGAGTTCAACATAACAGGAAATAATACCCATCTCTCCTGGATGAGGAAAGAAAGATCATGAGAGTTCAAAATAACAGGAAATAATACCCATCTCTCTTGGATGAGTGAAGAAAGATCATGAGAGTTCAACATAACAGGAAATAATACCCATCTCTCCTGGATGAGGAAAGAAAGATCATGAGAGTTCAAAATAACAGGAAATAATATCTATCTCTCCTGGATGAGGAAAGAAAGATCATGAGAGTTCAAAATAACAGGAAATAATACCATATCTTGATGCAGCCAGAGACTGACAGAGCTAGACTCTACTCAATGCATGCTTTAGGATATGTGTCAATTCGGAATGTGTGCCTGCAGACCGGTTTACATTCCTTGACCATGATAATGATAAGAAGGGCATTTATACTCGTTTTTAAGCAGGCCTGTGTATTAGTCAAATCCCTCTGGTCAATCTTTGTTTTGGTTTGTTCTGTTTTCGCTTGACCTGGAATTTTGGGACGCTAGTTCTGATCCCCATCAGGGCATTTATCTTAAACCCTCAACTCCCCAAGTGATGAAAAGAAGAAAAAAATCACCCCACATTTAATTCACTACCTTAGCACCATTTTTTTTAATCTAAACAATGTTACCTTGTCCCTTTAATTGGTATTTTATATCAAGGTCTCCGACTTCGCATAATTTTCAGGTGTTTGTATGATTAGGAAGCGACAACCGCTTTCATTTATATGATTCCTTGTCTTTATCCATAACAAGAATCCTGACTTAAACAAAAAAATTCCCCCCCCCCCCCCAAAAAAAAGTTTTGGCAAGGGTTATATCCATATCTATCATAAAATTACATTTGGAGGAATATGACCAATATTAATAAATATTCACTTAGAATATGAACAATTTAACCACATTCTATTTTACGTGTTAACGTGCGTACTTGTTCCGTGAAACTATTTTTGTTATTTATTCCTTGTTGCTTTGGAACCAGGAAGTTTTTTGAGCCAGGACAATCGCATGTTTTCCTCTTATGATCTAGGAGATCACAAGGTTATAGAATCGAAGCAGCTTTATGTAGTACTACTACATGTTCCCTATTTCTACCACCACAACCAAAGGCAGTGCATACAGTTGAAGAATAGGAAGGGATATTTACTTTACTCTCTATCATCTATCATTGATTGTTTTGTATGTAATGTTTGCATTGTATGATCAAATAAATAATCATATCAATTATATTCCTTTTACTGTACTAACCTCCTAACATGCCGAATCTGCTGAAATGTTCTCAAACCACAAAGATATTTATGGTTTTCTTTGAAGGTGTCAATGTGTAACCCCTTAACGGTTCTCCCAACCATATTTTGAATTTTCCCAAACGTTTTTTTAATAAAACAGGCTTTTAACATTCTTTTAACACTTCAATGTTTGAAATGGTATATAGAGCCAATTCATTGTTTTGTGACAATTTAAATTCATCTAAGATTTAATTAAGTTATAATAATATAGTTACGAGAATTTAGAAATCGATTATATCAGTTTTCCACAAATTTGTATCATCAATAGTGGTCCGTTTTCACTCAAACTTTCAAATTATCTCTATTTGTGCATTTAGCATTGAAGTCACTACCCTAGCACCATTTTCTTTTATCTAAACAATGTTACTAAGTCCCTTTAATTGGTCTTTTATATCAAGGTCTCGGACTTCGCATAATTTTCAGGTGTTTGTATAATTAGGAAGCGACAACCGCTTTCAATTATTTGATTCCTTGTCTTTATCCATAACAAGGAACCTGACTTTGTAAAAAATTCCCCCCCCCCCCCCCCAACCAAAAAGGTTTTGGCAAGGTTTATATCCACATCTATAATAAAATTACATTTAGAGGAATAAGACCAATATTAATTTTGCTCTGACTACGTAGACTTTGTCAGAGGCATTACTTCCTTGATCTTTCACTCTTTTCCCTCTCTCTGTGACCATCTCTGTATCTCCTCCTCTCTCACTCTCTTTTTTCTTTCTTCTTCTTGCCTCCTCCCCCTTCTGCCCCTCTCTCTCCCTATGCTTGATATACTTGTTTAACAGTTCCTTTGGACTTTTGTAGAGTCTGTTGATCCTTTGATTATCCGAGGTGAACTCTGCTCACGGATGAGGAAAGAAAGATCATGATAGTTCAAAATAACAGGAAATAAAACCTATCTCTCCTGGATGAGGAAAGAAAGATCATGAGAGTTCAAAATAACAGGAAATAATACCCATCTCTCCTGGATGAGGAAAGAAAGATCATGAGAGTTCAAAATAACAGGAAATAATACCCATCTCTTGATGCAGCCAGAGACTGATATAGAGCTAGACTCTACTCAATGCATGCTTTAGGATTTGTGTCAATTCGGAGTGGGTGCCTGCAGACTAGTTTCCTTGAGTAGATTCCTTGACCATGATAATAATAAGAAGGGCATTTAAAGTAGGCCTGTGTATTAGTCAAATTCCTCTGGTTAAAGTTTATTTTAATTGGTATTTACAGTGTTAGAAATAACGATAGATTGAAGTGTTTAAGCTATTTCCTTTGTTCATCTTGTGCCAAAATACTGTTGCTCGCAGTCGTGTAGTGACCAAGATAAGAGCTGGGGTCTCACAGAGTCCTACCTTCCCCCTTCTTTTCGATCTGATCCTGGATCCGCCATTTGGTCCGGCTGTTATCGAAAAGAAAATTGTATTTGAAGAGGGGAGAGACGGTTAAACGGGACATTTCCCTAAACCGGTTTCTTCACCATCGCACATTTAGGAGTCTTGTTTATCACCTATTTAAAGGGATGAAAGTTACAACAACAACAACAAAAAACGTTACGTAATCCGAACATAATTTTGGTAATAAGTTTGGTCGACGTAAAGGTCGTGTTTAGAGTTAGTCGGCGTAAGTAATGTACGGTCACCGTAAAGGTCGGCGTACATAGTGACCGTCTGAATGATAGTCGTGTTAGCTACGCCTATGGCAAGCCCGATGCCCAATAAATCCAGTTTTTCGAGGGAAACTCTGAATATAAAGTGATAAACTCTTTTTTTCGTGATAAACTTAGTTTTTCACTTGAAAAACTAAATTTATCACCGAAAAACAGAGTTTTTCTCGAAAGACCCTGTTTATCATCCCAATAAACAAAATCACGTGAAAATCTCGTTAATATCAAGGTTTCGACTTGAGGAGAGTTACGTTCTTCAACCACCTGACAATAAGACGATTAGCCGGTGTAAGTAACGTGATTATTACCATCAACCTTGGATAACCTGTGAAACCAATCGATAAAGGTGCTTAAAAGACCAAATAATTACTTATTTATCACCACCATCGGTTAACGGATAAAAAACTTGTT
The DNA here is from genome assembly GCA_035222895.1 of Strongylocentrotus droebachiensis. Taxonomy (NCBI): domain Eukaryota; kingdom Metazoa; phylum Echinodermata; class Echinoidea; order Camarodonta; family Strongylocentrotidae; genus Strongylocentrotus; species Strongylocentrotus droebachiensis. Next base: position 61,518 of record JAVYIG010006184.1, read on the forward strand.
GCTTGGTCAAGTAGTTATTTGGTCATAAACACTTGATTTACAGAGGAAAGTGGAATCACGTTACTCCAGTCGCGTGATAAATTGGTGGTTTTTAGGTTAAGTTTGTTTAAATGAAGGCACGTGTCGATAACGTTTAAATCTAGTTCAAAAAGCACCATACTTTAAAATCACTTAAAATACACTCCCAAAAGAGGTTATTTGTAAGTGTTCTGTTTATTGAGATTGCCCCATATTTGCGATAAACTGAGTTTAGCTGCGAAAAACTATGGAATGCCCAATAAGTGCGATAAACTCAGTTTTTCGCTGATAAACTAAGTTTATCGACCGAAAAACTAAGTTTATTAACAAAGAATTTTTTTTTTTGAGGGAACCTTTGAATACCAAGAGATATACTCGGCTTTTCGCGAAAAACTAAGTTTATCAACGAAAAATAGAGTTTTTCGCGACAAAACAGTCTTTTTCATTCGCCCAATACCCAATATTAATTGTGATACACTAAGTTTATCGCCGATAAACTCAGTTTTCTCAATTGATATGCAATACTCAATAGATAAACTCAGTTTTTCGCGATAAACAGAGTTTTTCAAGTTATAAACTGATTTCATCAAATTCGAAAAACTAATTTTTTCAAAGTGAGAAACTGAATTTATCAAATCGAAAAACTTACTTTATCGAATTTCAAAGTGTAAAACAAAGTTTTCAAAAGTTTCAGTTTATCAAAACTCTGCATATCACTTGAAAAACTCTGTTTATCGCGAAAAACTAAGTTTATCAGTTGATAAACACTGTTTTTCGAAATACTCTGTTTATCACTTAGATAAACATGTTTTTTCAAAGTGATAAACTTAGTTTATTAAGAAATTCTGCATATCAATTGAAAAACTGAGTTTATCGCAATCATTGGGCATTTGGCGAATGAAAAACTCTGTTTATCGCGAAAAACTAAGTTTATCAGTTGATAAACAGGGTTTTCGGAGACAAACTCTTTTTTTCGGTGATAAATTTAGTTTTTCAAGTGAAAAACTAAGTTTATCGGACTTATTGGGCATTAGGCTTGCCAGTTGCCGTACTATGCAGAGTCTTCAAAAAAATGAGTTTATCACTTTGAAAGACTCTTTTTTTTCCATTCGATAAACTCAGTTTATCATTTAAAAAATAAAATCTGTTTTTCGGTTCGATAAACTCAGTTTATAACTTTGATAAACTCAGTTAATCACTTTGAAAAACTTAGTTTTTCACTTTGAGATTCGATAAAGTTAGTTTTTTTATTTGAAAAACTCTGTTTATCGCGGAAAACTAAGTTTATCAGTTGATAAACAGGGTTTGCCGAAAAATCCTGTTTATGATTTCGATAAACAGCGTTTTTTAAAGTGATAAACTAAGTTTATCAAGAACCTCTGCATTTTAATTGAAAAACTGAGTTTATCGGCGAACTTAAAACTGAGTTTATCGGACTTATTGGGCATTGGGCTTGCCACATACGCCGACCTCTACGCCGATTGATTTACTTCAGGATTTTTTCAGGAGTAACGCGCTAACACGACTAAAGGGTAGCCTAAGTTGACTGTGTGGATGCTCTCACTTGGCACTCGGAGTATCTATGACCTTTTCACAAGGGTTGTATGAACTCCCTTTTGAAAACATCCGGGGTCAAACGGTATTATAAACTGCAACTTTTTAGGATTCATGTTGAAATTTATCTGAATAGTTTAGGATTATGTTTGTTTACAATCGAAAATTAAAATTAAATTTCGCGCGGTTTAGATGCGGAAGCATCAATTACTTTATATAGTTTATCAATTGCTTTATATAGTTTAATCCCATTAATTTCCCTTGTTATCCCCTAAAATTTGATTTCCCCATATCTTTGCCCAGGTTATATGATTTGTTTCATATTGCGTTCATGACATTTCACAAAATCTTTTATGAACTTTGGAGAATTGATATTATTTTCTGAATATTCTATATTCATAATCGTTTATTTCTATATAAATAGTTTATCAAAATTCAATAGTTTTTCATGATTTTACTGAGAAAAAATACCTCTATATTAGTGCATCCACACACAGACATATTACTATTAATCTAACTTGGATGCCGATGTGAAAAATAAGATTCTTAGGGGGAAAATAGGAAATTTATATTATCAATATAAGGAAAATATTTAGTAGATAGTGAGGACATGACTTCACTGACTGATGAGTGAGTTCCCAATTTGTCTTGTGCTTTTCATTGTTCGATAGTTTTACATACTTTTTCAAAAATTCATAACTCTCTTATTTAGTTTTCCGATTTTGCTCAAACTTTTTTTGATTGGTTTGTTTGAATTTTCTGCTTTTATTGAAAGTAAGTTATTTTTGGAGTGGACTTGTCCTTTAAATGTACATCTAACATTGAAGTCACTACCTTAGCACCATTTTCTCTCATCCGAACAATGTTAACAAGTCCCTTTAAGGGACCATGGTACATCGGCGTAGCTACAGGGGAGTATTGCCCCCCTCCACCCCATCAGATGGCAAAAGGTATGTCGACATGACTGTGTTTCTGACCTCATGTCACTCCCATGAAATCATGAACTAAAAATAAACCTTTATTGATCTTTGGCCTAAAGTTCATTAATTAACAATTGTCCAAGACAATTTTTGGATGCGGTTATTAAAACTGAAGATTTAGGTATATTTGAGTAGAAAGATGTCTCTATATACCCCCGCTATAATTACGACATGAATCGCCCACTCTCTACCAGGGTTCAAGTAAACACGGAACCAATCTCTGCTTCTTAATTATTGTTTTTAACGAACAGGAGGGAATGTTGTTCTTTCATATATGATGAGAATACCTCGATGCACCTCAAGCTACAGGACGGTAAAGGGCACGTACCACCATAAAAATGTGGGAAAATGAGGAAGAAAGACAGGAGAAAGAATTAAAGAAAAGTATGTGAAAAGTAAATGGTATGACCAACTCCAAGTCCCCTAGCCACGTTCTCTTGTATTTCATAAACATAGTTAGACCCACCCCCTCTCCACATCATTGGGGCATGTGCATCATATATGAATGGCAAACAAGCCCCCCCCCCCCCCCCCCCCCCCCCCCCCAAAAAAAAGAGAGAGAGAGAGAGAGAAAAGGGGGACATCAAAAGACGGTGTAACGCGATACTAAGACCTACTCCCAGACATTTCGTTGGCTCTGTTGCCATGTTTTCTGGCATTTCATACGCACGACTGGTGCCCCCTTTCATGGCTTAACACAGGCTGCGCCACTGCCGCGACGGCCTAAAGAATAGATTCACCGATTTATTGTTCACTTTCACCTCACGGACTGCTGAAGCAAGACGTGCTTTTGTTCCGCTGTCTGGTCTACCATTCGCTTCCTGGAGTAAGCAATTATTTTACTTCTAGTTTGATTGCTGGTGCACTTTATCTTCTTACTTTTATTATTTCCGTATTATTGTTTGTTTGGGGTGGGATTTTGTTCTTGAACAGTCATTTTGCATTTGTGTTTTATACAGTATAACTTTAATCAACAATTCCGCTCCTCCAATCAAAACTAGCTGATAAAAGCGCTCCATAATGTTTCATACAATTTCAGATTATAATTAAATGGTGATAATATGGTACATGTATAAAAGTAGTGCACACATGCAAATGTCCCGTCTGGCATTCAGAATGTTGAAACTTCTATTTGATTCTTAGTATAAATATTTTTAATTTGATCTCTAAGTAACCATGCTAAAAACTTGTCAATTCGAGTGACACATTAACTGTTGTTTGATCAAATGGCCGACGGGCATTAAACATTTCCACTCTCTTAATTTTTGTATGCTCGCTCTTTTCGCTCGAAAAACTATTTTTTTTAATCATCCCCCCTGATAATGTCATCACAATCTAGGGGTATATACCAATTTCTAATAAGTGTAATTTTCGCTTTGATGTTTCCCTTTTTAGGTGCCTTTTTCCATAAAGTGCCCTTTTGTATGGCCCCTCCACTTTGGAAGACCTTCGCCACCCTTAGAGGACAGCCCCTCCAAAACCTCTCCCTCGCTCGGGCGCAAAGCGCCCTCGAAAGGGTGCACCTCATTCAATGCCTGCATCCCCCACTAAAATCCTAGTTACGGGCATGTAGGAGTCACATTAGGGTTAAATTCTTTTTTGAATAGAATCCCGGGCTCAAAACTAGTTCAATCCTCTCTCAAAAGAGTAATTCGAACCACATTTCGAGGTCTATTTCAGTAATTCTGAAACATATATTAGACCAAGAGCTTCAGATGGTTGTTCCACTGAGACGTCTGGCTGTATACAGAGATTGAAGTGCGTCGTGCAGGTTAGTTAGGGAAGGTTACGCAGTGCAGTTTGGGTGTGATTGCCGATCTCATCGCGCGCAGTAGCATCAAGACAACGGAAAGATCAGCTGAAATTAAGTCCCTATCTTTTGATTTTATTTAATAATTGTCGGTGTTATTTTCATAGTATAGGAAAATAATATATACAGGTATATATTTGTAATTTCCGGTAAAGATCATTGGCAAGACATTGATCTACATTTGCCACTCTCCATCCAGGTGTTAAATGGGTACTCGGTAGGAGCGAAAGCCAATGTGGTATGCTTAGCAATTTGAGCCTAGTAGCTAATGTTGGAATACTCTCCAGGGAGTGGAGAAAGTGCATACATTGTGTGCGGGCAATCCAGAATCCGATGACTGGGGTAATAATGTTAAGCGCTTAGAAACTCGGACATTCCCGACGTATTAACCGCTATATAAGCAAAAATATTATTATTTATATTATTATGATGTGATGCCTTTTAGTATGGCATGGGTGCAGCCATTTTCTTGAAAATGTGACGTACCAGTGCAGGTGTAGTTGTACCTGTATCATGCATCAAGCTTTAGTTGGAAAGACTTTATAAATCAACAACAAAACCTTTCCCTTTCAAAGAGGAAAATCCTAGCTGAGAAGACTATATTTGGTGTAGAACATATAACAGGGGCACACTTGTCACTAATTCATTTCAAATTACTAAAATATAGCATTTGACAAACCTATTTAGGTGATCAGCCGCGAAGCATAGTAGAGTACCTATTGATTTCGTCAGAATCGGCTATTTATTTCTTCTGTATGTATTTTGTTTGCTTCATATATCATGAATGGTATGGTCAATGACAATGATATTTTCATGACATCTGCAGTACGCATTATTATTGATCCCAACGAAGATATTTCTTTTTTTATTACTGGTGCGTGACGTCATCTAGGCGCCATTTTGTTTATTTCTAATATTGGCCATTTTTCCGTCATACATTTTGTATGCATAAACCTGACGTCATGGGTAAAGCCCCCATCACACCAAACTAGTTCTCACTACGTTCTCGAAAATGTTGCCAAACGGGCTCAAACTGTGTGCGAACGGAGATGAACGTAATAGCAACTGTTTGCGCCCTGTCTAAGGACTTTATGGACGGGCTCGGACTGGACTAATAGGAAATTTTAGATTTGCACATCGACAGCTTTGACTGCAACGTGTGACGTCATTTTAAGGCATTGCGCATGCGTCACGTCGTCTCAGTCGGCGATCGAGAATGCGTCGACCTTGATTTTCCGTGTGCGCATAAAATATACAGTTCCTCAGGTAGACAAAGGAACATTCCTTCCCTGCTATTATGTAAAGATGTGTAGAACAGGTGTCACATGCATATTCACCTGTTCTACACATTTTTACATAATAGCAGTGAAGGGATGTTCTACCACATCAATTGTTGAGGGTAGAAAGAGGAACTGTATATTTTTTCATCTTTCTTTGTCCGTCATATTCATAGTGTTACTTCCTGCATGCATGTATATCGTCGAGTGCAATCTAAAAGATTTCTAATTGTAGTCAACATGGGCAGTTGAGTACGTTGACACGCATGATCAGTCAGCGTTCGTCGTGTTCTCGTCCACTCAATCTAAAAGTCCCCAATGTCTCTAATACGACCCTAGTTCGTTCATTAACAGTCCACAATGCGTCCAACTCGTCTGTACCCGTCCACAGTCAGTTCATATCAAGTTCAGATCGGATGCATTTGATATTTCCAAGCAGTCCAAACAATTTTTACTAGTTTGGAACTTGTTCTAACTAGTTTATAACCCAACCACCCCGTTCAGAGACAGTTCAACTCGCGCTTCTATCGTGCTTTGCAATCCCGTCCTGGTTCGAGTGCTATACAAACCCAGCGCGTTCTTCCTCATTAATGCTCGACCACGTACATCACATGGTAACACATTACCAGTAGGATCGAAGTACGGCAATTCCGTTCGTAGTACGTCCATCTCGTTTCAAGTACGTTGTCATTCCGTACAATTACAGGACGGGGAGAATTTTGAACAGGCTCAAAGTTCTAGACCACCCTTCCCGTCCAAGCCAGTCCGAGCCCGTCCATGCAGTCCTTGAAAAAAAATCGCACTTAGTTGCTAATACGTTCACTCCGTTCACACACAGTTCGAGCCTGTTTGGCAACATTTTCCAGAACGTAGTGAGAACTAGTTTGGTGTGATAGGTGCTTGACTTGAACGTCTTGATCTGCAAAGCCTAAAGCGTTGAAGTTGAAAGGGAATGAGAAATGGCGACATCGCGCTGGGTTTGTATAACTCCCGAGTCAGGACGGGATTGCACATGCTTTAGGAGCGCGTTCGAACGCACTCAGAACGAGATGAGGAAGAGTTGAACTGCCTCTGAACGGGGTGGTCGGGTTAAAAACTAGTTAGAACAAGTGGCGAACTAGTTAGAATGGGTTTGGACGTTTTGGGAACGAGGTAGAACTAGTTAATAATGGCCTTAAACTGACTACGGACTGGCTTGGACTGCCTAATCTACTCGATCTGAACCTAATATGAACTGGCTGTGGACGGGGTACAAACGAGATGGATGTATTGAGGACTGTTTACGAACGAACTAGGACCGTATTATAGACATTTTTTTTACACATTCAGCCCTGACCACAACCCGTTTTATGATTTTCTAGGACGGTTCCAGAACGTAGTGAGAATTAGTTTGGTGTGATGGGGCCTTAAATTGCTTATTGGACAAATTTAGATGTTTCAGACCTTTTTGAACATTTCAAAATTTTGCGCGCGCGTTTTTGCGTGCGCCGTCCGTACTTAATGTATTAATGCAATTTGTTTCACTTGTATTGTGTTTCTAATACTATTCTTAGCAATTTGAAATCACTTTTAGCCATTCTTGACCTTAATTTAGCTCATAGTTGTTCGTTTGAGCTCAAAATCGATGCCCGAACGGCCCAAAGTGGTAAAAAAGTAAATATTTTGAATCCAATAACTCTTCAGAATGGCCGGTGACCCGTATTTGTTGTTCATGCTCTGATAGGGTATGATTTGAAGATGCGATTTCATGTATCAAGTTTACTGTTAGTGTGCCATGTTATAAAGCAAATGTCACGGAGCAATTGTCGCGTGTTGCGGAGTGAATGTCGGCGGTGCAATCATCGGCGGAACATGTGTCACGGATTCCTTATTCCATCTCAAAGCCCGATTTTTGCAAGAGAGAACGGAGGAAGAGCTCGAAAAACTTTTAAAAAAGTTTATTTCCAATAAATGCCCCTATAATTTCCAGTGAATATGCATGATTGTCTGCCACATGTTAACAAGTGAAAACAAGGATTCCAAGATTTAATTAAATCTCTCCTAGCATTTCCTTTAGCTAATGTAAAATACGACTTACATTAAATTTGTGGATATGGAAAAGATCAATGAATGACCCGGGGGAAAAGCATCCTTTTGGCCTTGAAAACAATATCAAATAACAAAAAAGGTTATCGGCCCTATTCACGTAGAGGTGGATTTACCTCAAATATCTGAAACGGAGTAGCTTTCAAACACTGTCAAAGTTAATTTTTCTGACTGGTAAATTTATTTCAAAATTAATGACAAAACACTAATCTTAATTTACAACACAGCTCTTTTCATGTCACTTATTTCATTATTCATATGATACAAATAATACACTCTAAAAACATCTGTTCTGTCTTGTATTATTTATTAGTTATTCAAGTTCTATTTAAAATAGAGGGTATACACACTAAGAAAAAATGGTGCAACTATGCACCTTTAGGGGTTCAAACCGATGCAACAATAGCAGCAACTTTAGGGACATGTTAGTACCCTTTATGGTTCAATCCTGCACCTTTAGGGGTGCAAACCGATGCAACAATAGCAGCACCTTTAGGGGTTAAATCCTGCACCCTTTAAGGAGGGTGCCAGATTGCACCTTTTAGGAGACATGTTAGTACTCTTAATGGTTCAATCCTGCTCCTTTAGGGGTGCAAACCAATGCAAAGGCAGCACCTTTAGAGGTTCAGTCCTGCACCCTTTAAAATGTGCAATCCTTCTCCCATACTCGAGGAATACTCGTGATATTTGCTCGTACACAAATACATATTAAACATGCATGTTGTTTATTGGTTAGTAATTATATAATCAATGTATCTATTGCTAAAACGTGGATGTAATTGTAACATGATCAGACAAAATAATATATTTGTTTAATGATTGCCGAAGGAAAATTCAAATCACAAAATTGATGCGCATTGTCATAATTTGTTTAACAAATCATGATAAATGTATTTTTTATGTGAACACGTGTAAAGTAATCATGAATATGCATGCAATATGCAAACTTTTATTTTGCACCCTTTTTGGTCGATAGGGTTCATTTTTGTGGGAAGGGTGCAAAATCTTATTTTGCACCCTTTTTTTAACCCCTTTTTCTTCAAAAGGGTTCATTTTTACGTAAAGGGTGCAAACTCTTATTTTGCACCCTTTTTTGCACCCTTTTTTCTTAGAGTTTAGGTACATTCAGTACACTTTCCTAGTGCGCCCTCTAGGACAAAAATACAAGGAATACATGAAAATATAACATTAAAGAAAACTAAACATTAACATATTTGACATTATATAAAGTAAAAACATATATGACATAAGAAAAACAATTATATCGGTAAAGGGAAAAAACAAACGGAGATTCTACTATAATAAATGCTTGGCCAATTGATTTGGTTGATTGAATTGAGAATTGAAGTTTGTTAAACAAGGTGCTTGCTTAATACGAGAATGATCTTTTTTAAATTCGGTTTTAGGGTATGGGATGTCAAAAAGGGAATTCAATGAAAAGCGGGTACAGTAGTTGAAGGTGCGATACTTAATAAGTGATTTTAAATAAGTTGGGGCCATGACATTTATAATTTTAAAACCTAACAAACAGTAGTGATATTTTAATCTTTGTTCGACCAATTGCCAATTTAAAGTTGTAAAAAGCGTACATTGTGGTGTGTCGTAATATTTATTCAAAATCAATCTCGCAAATCTATTTTGTAACCTTTGTAGCTTCGTCAAGTTTGTCTTTGAGCAGTTTCCCCAAGCAGTACAACAATAGTCGATATGTGGTAAACTAATACAAAATAGAGGTTTACAAGAGTTGTATGGGGTATTAGGCGTTTTATACGACGAATACATCCAAAGAGCAGTTGTCAAACAGTGTCAAGTGCAAAGGATACTTTCTTACTGGCACATTTCTTTCAAAACTAATGAAAAACACTCATCTTAACTTGCAACACGGCTGTTCCCATGACCATGTAACTTATTTCATTATTCATATGATAAAAATAATACACTCTAAAAAGCATCTGTTTTTTCTTGTAACAGTTTCCCACTCTTCACCCTATCACTTTTTTTCACGTGTCTGTCCATTGTCCATGGTCGGTCTGTATTTCTGTATGTTTGTCATTCTGTCTGCCCCCTCCCTCTCTCTCCCTCTCTCTTTCTCTCTCTCTCTCTCTCGTTCTCTCTGTACCCCCCGTCTTCGATCTTACATTCTCTTTCCCTCCCTGTTTCCATTGCGTACATTTTGTTCTGGTCCAATAATTCTCCCTCAGCCACTCTCAAGCTTTGTCCGTCCGTCTCATGCATCAACTTCGTGAATCCAACATATATGATTTAAATAGGTACCCTGTCAGAACGAAAAGAAAAATAAAGAAATGAATGACTAAATAGAAATCGTTGCGCAAGCTCGCGTTTCTTTGTTGACTGCTTGGTGGTTCTGCTCTGGAACTTTAATGCAGGGTTAGTGACTTTTACACATATGCATTTCTGAGTTTAATTGGTTGTTGTCATTTTTACTCTGCAGCTTGCTTGGCTAGAATCATTTTAGTTTGTCTCAGAAGGCGATACACGAAGTGTCGAAATGCAGTTTTCGGCGATATTCATTGCCGCCATTTTAGGACTCCTCTGTTCATGTGCAGGTAAGGCAAATTATAATTAATTTCTAGTTATTGTCCATGTTTTATTTTTCATAACGAAGATAATATGATAATGTGATTAATTTCAAATTGCAAAAAAAACTTTTTTTTCCCAATTACTCAAAACATTTTCAGAGAGTACTAGTTATCGTCGACCATGGTGTTTACGGAAAGGCCTTTTTAGAACAAGTCAAACTATCGATTGACGCAGTATTACGTTAGGCAAATGATGCCTCGTGACCAATAAGAATTAAAGATCGCTGTTTATTACCTTTTTCCTAGGGGCCTCGGCCCCCTGGACCAACCTATCGTAAAATAAGTCTTTGTAAGCACGGTTCTTTACCAACTATTTCAGAGGGTACTAGCTGTCGTCGACCGAGGAGTTTACGGAAAGAACGTTACGAATATCAGAACAGTACAGACTATGAATTGACGCATCTCCCTGTGAATTACATCGTGCGCGCAGTGTGTGAGCCAGACGCAATGCTTGTAGGAGATGAATTCATTATCTGCCAGGACAATGGACAATGGAGCGATTACCCGTATTGCCATGGTAAGTGAAAGTTGGTTCTACCTTTTATTTCCATTGATTTTTAACAACATCTTGTCTGAGATATCTTTAAAGTCAGTGACTACACGACAAGTTTGTACATTGTTAAAGTGCGGGTTCAAAGAAAATCACAAATATGGCAAATAACATATTACTAGAAACTGGTAAGCTAACAGATGGCCATCGTACAAGTTTTATGTCAACTACATATCGGGTGATTTATAAAAATACAAATAAAACCACCTCCACAGCATTTGGGATATGCGAGAGATTCGCCAGGAAATAACGATGTTTTAATGCCGTCACAATATGAACCAATCCTCCCCAAGCAGACGACATCCAATAAAGAATGAACATAATTGCAATGCTATTATTTCTCAAATTAAAATTAGTTTAGTGTATATAAATGTGATGGAATTTTACACAATTCAAAAAGAGATCAAATGAAACCGATTCTGATAACTAAATTATTTTGTTTGTAAATACACAGGATAGGGGTTAATGAACAATCAAAGATACCACACTTTCAAATTTAAAACCTCCTGGAATAAAAGCATGGACGCATTTGTTCCCTCTTGAAACGCCGAACATACCGCGGTGTATGCAGCTGAAAATACAATGGCGCCTTTAATATTTTGTTTACAAGCGACGGATTCCTTTATTTTTTTATCGCTGCATTTCTCATAAAAACAATACCATGCGCGGGGTTTAGAGTGAGGCAATAGATTAAACAATTAGCCTGACGGTAGTGAAGTAAGATAAATAACTGAAGAGAAGATGACGAAACAGGCACTGAATATGTGTGAGATATCATGGGACATCGTCTGCTTGTGCAAATCATATTCAACATGTGACGTCACACATCTCAGTAGCGATTGCAGGGCCCTCAGGGAGAACAGTATGAATACTGATGAGGCTACCCTGGGTAAACAAGACATATTATTATCATTATTATCGGAGAGGACTTCAGGTGCTATGCTGGGGCTGTAATTAAGCGTTTTGTGATTCATAATAATCATAAATTCGAATGTTTCCGAGCATTGAATTTTGATAACCTTGTCAAATCAAAGTCCACCTTTGTAATAATAACAATAAAGTTGAAATCAATGAACCTTATCTTTAAGTCAGTAAGTTGCGAGACACTGTTCTGGCGGTAAACATCTTGTTCCAATCAATGACAGACAGACCGTAAAGGATGCATTTAATTTGTTTAAGCAATTATTTTTGATTCACAGAAACACATGAAAATAGAGGTGTTGTGGTATAATGGATAAGTCACCAGGCTGTAGATCAAAGGTTCAGGGTTCGGTTTCTTGCCGCGGCATTAACTTAAAGGTAATACAAAGTTTTGGTAACACTTCAACAGGATTCATTGGACAATGACATTAACAAATTTCATTACCATTGTGAAACCTAGTGTTAGAATAAGCAGCTTTGAAAAAATTGGGCTCTAAAACGCTAAGGATTTCGAGAAATTAAAATATCAAATGTTATCATTTGATAAATTTAGCGCCTACTACCATACAATGGTAGCTGCAACCATGAACATATCAGAATATGCAGTTCTAGGGCCCGTCTTACAAACACTTACGATTGATTCAAATCAATCGTTAGTCCTCCAATTAATCGCAAGTTTGCAGTCTCCTATCTCTTATTTAGGCCTACATAGTTGCGATTGATATCAACTCTTTGTAAGTCGGGGCCCTGATATATAATTGCCAAACAGGAATAGAAAATCGGTCCATTTTAGTCAAGAAACATTGTTTTGAAGCTAAAGTAATATGAATCGTGAGAGGGAGCTGTACGATCCTTAATATAGGATGTAATAAAGCTGATAATACGAAGTAAAGTGGGCTGATGAGAATGGGTCCCTTTGTATGAATATGTAGTCCCATAAGGTCACGTGTGTGTGTGTGTGTGTGGGTGTGTGTGTGTGTGTGTGTGCAGTGTGCGTCGGTGGTTTACCTTTTTAAGCTGCTAAACACTCGTGAATTAGGCTGAAGGTTCGTCATAAAAATACATGATCACAAACTTTGGTTTCTTAAAATGATACTGGAATGAAAGAAAATGGGTGGTATTCCGGTAGCGCGTACTAAGTTAGCGCGTACTAGTTGTTAGTCCACACTTTTATGGAGTGCTTGATGCCAACTCATTTACCCTGTACAGATTATTTCAATCCATCAATAAAAAGTCTCCAAAAAAAATAATTTTGCCATGAAATGGGAAGAAAAAGATAAATTGAGTATTAACTGAATTTTAACAAAGTCTTTGGTAGATTATCTTTGTCATGAATATTAATAGAGGAAGATGAAACCTAGTATTCCATAGAAGATTGAACTAAAATTCTTGTTTAGTCTGGACTTAGTCCCGGCTTAACTTATGAGAATAGCACCCAATTACTGCAAAATAACGGATCCTGTTCAAGATTATGATGTTGATTCGACAGGATAAAAATCCCGTTATTGGCAATGGAACAGCTGATCGCGGCAAAGGTGAAAATCTACTTCCGTACTAGAAATATTTCCCGGCATGCTTTGCAATGAAACAACCGTGAACAAACAGTCAGAATGACGTCATCTTACTATATCGCAGCGTAAGGAAAGACAGAAAGAGAAAGTGATAGAATGATAAAAATGAAGAATAACATAAGAAAAGGTGATATAAGGAAGAAACGAAGAATAACATAAGGAGAGACAGAAAAGGAAAGTGATAGAACGATAAAAACAAAGAATAATATAAGAGAAGGTGATAGAAGGAAGAAACAAAGGATAGCGTAAGGGAAGATAGGAAAAGAAAATATAGGAAGAGGAAATAATAGAATAATAAAAACAAAGAATAACATATTAAAGAGAAGGTGATAGAAGGAAAAAAACAATGGATAGCGTATTAAGGAAAGATAGGAAGAGGAAATGACAGAATGATAACAACAAACACTAACATAAGAGATGATAGAAGAAACACAAATAATAACATTAGGTAAGACAAAAAGAGAAAATGAAAAAGAATAAATAGTGGGAATATAGAAAAGAAGACGAAAGATGGAAAAACAAAGAATAACATTAGGAAAGACAGAAAGAGAAGGTGATAGAAGGAAGAAACAAAGGATAGCAAAAGGAAAGATAGGAAGAGTAAATAATAGGATAATAAAAACAAAGAATAACATAAGAGAAGGTGATAGAAGGAAGAAACAAAGGATAGCGTAAGTAACTAAAGAAAAAAAGATGTCAGTCAGACACTCTAGAAGTCAGCCTAGAAGGTAAACGGGTTTCCTTGCATAATTTGAATAATAGGACACTGCTAACGTTTACATTTCACAGATAGGACATACATGACATAATTATTCATAATTCCTGCAAAGTTCTACATAATTTGATGTTGGCTACAAAAGTGACAAATTATCTTTAAAGCATCTTGCTATTTAGTCCCATTATTATTTCGCTTATATTTTTATAAATATCGTCCAAACTTTCTTCTTGACATTTCTAGGACCTCCATCATGCCCTGACCCAAACAAACCGTTCGGGATACTAGCCTTGGTTCTTGATGAAAACTCTGGAATCAAACGCGGTGATCTCTACACCGAACGCACAGTGTTCAACTACGCCTGCCAAACAGGATATCATCCAACCGGTAGCGTCTCAATCACGTGTCAGAATGGCACCTGGGTCGCGGATGCGGATGTTCCGGAATGCAACAGTAAGGTTTAAGGTTCATTTTCTTGTACATATAATGTTATAAGTTGAACAAAATCAATCGAAATTTTGTTGTGGGAGGGGGGGGGGGGGGGGGGGCTCTGTATTTTGCAGAACGCGGGAGAAGATGGACAGGTGAAGGGGCCTAGGAAACTTATGGGAATTCATACCCAGGGCACTTGTGCATCCCTGCCCTTTGACAGATTGGAATGAGATTGGAATCGTTTAAAATGTTCATAATTTGTTAGGGACTTTTGTTTCTGCTTTCTTGGTAAATTTCAACTTAATTAAGGACTCATTCGATGCTGCTAAATTATTGTTTTTATCTTTTTCAATCTTAACGAATTGTATGGCGTCTGAACGGCCCCTCCCCCTCTAAAGTCAGTGGCGATCGTCTATCGCACCTCCTATGAATTATTTTAAGAGTTGTTTAAATGGATAGTTGAGTTTTGTTGCAAAGGGCGCTACACAAAATAAATTATTTTGTGAGATAATGAAACACTGAGTGTCAAATTTGAAAGACTTTACAATTTAATCAAAATCGGTTCAGAGACGGCTGAAATATCCACAAATATAACCATTTCTTATATTTTTGGGCCCCAAAAATAATCGGAAATTTTAAACCAGCCGTTGAAAAACGAGACAGCGCCTAATACGTTTAATTCAAGCCAATGCCATTATTGGCTTTTTCGTGTTGGTTATGATACGCACAAACAGCCGGCCCGTTTATTGTTATTATTAATTAATTAATTAATTAACGGTCACCGTATTTGTTTGAAAGTGGTGTTAAATTGGTATGATCGTATTTATTCTAAATTCACATATTTTCGGGGTCTCAAATTACCTTCATAGCATTTTTAGGTTCTTAAAGGTCTTAAACGAGAACTCAACTATCCCTTTAAAAGGTACTATGACCCATTTGCAGGTCAAAACAATGAAAAGGTTAAATTCTAACAACATTTGAAAGAAAATACTAATTAAGAAATAGGCTCAAAACGAAAGGGTTTGAAAATGGATTTTTGTGGGAAAATAACGACCATTAGTTGTCGAATCGAAAGGGATTGGTATCACCTAAGTAATAGTCTGATTTTCAGACCCTTGTACTAAATGGTCGTACGTTTTGTGCTGCACAAAGATTCAATCAGTTTAATTTTTGCCATTAAATGTAGTGCAGACAAATACTCATGTACTGTTACAGCTCATATTATGTATGTTATTACCAAAGAATAAAATATGTCAGTCAGTCACTGGAAGTATCTGACAGGGAAGTCTAGAAATTAAACGGGTGTCCTTGCGTAATTTGAATAATAGCTAGATACTGTTAACGTTTACTTTTCACATATAAAACATACATGACATATTCGTAATTCCTGCAAAGTTTTACAGAATTTGATGTCGGCTGCAAAGGGACATAGTATCTTTAAAGCATTTCGGAAGGAGAACTTTCGATTTTGTTTAATCTTATTAAAAATAAAAAATAAATCCAATGTCAAAACGCGATACATCACGCAATACTGCAAAAACATACAAGAGCAATAATTGTATAATATTGAATGGCTTTGAGTGTGATACAAGAATATATTGTCATATCGAGAGCAATATATTCTTGTAACACACGAAAACAAAGCCCTACAAAATTATTATTATTATCTATAATTGTCAGGCTGACTAGCGAAATAACAAAATTTGACTTGCCTCGGTTAATATGGCATTGCTTTCGTGTGATTTCGATATAGATAGTTGAAGTTTCCGGATGACTGAGCAATACGAAAACAGTATTGATCAATCATCCGGGTACTGCGCTAAAGATATTAAATACACTGATTCATTGTACCACTAGGAAACCTTGTATAGATAATAATGTATATAATACAATAAGTTCACATATAATGTTGTTTTTCTTAACTGAATGTGGGATAGCTAGCGAGAAATTCGAAAGTCATAGGATGACTTTTAGACGTTTAGGTTCTCAAAATGACCTCAAAGATGGGGGGTCTATTTGTATACGATAGCCCGTTTCGGGAAAAATGGGGGGAATGGGGGGGGGGGAGTGTGCCGAGCCCAACCTACTCCCACGGACCCAGTGCGTGTATAAACCTATAATTGTCATTCGATGAGCCACAAGTTGGTAAACTTTATTCTTATGATGCAGGGATCACCTGTGCCCCACCCACCCTGGAGCCCTTAGAGAATGGTACACACAATATTGAGAACAGGACCTACCATGTAGGAGAAGTAAGTCTTTAGTTGTCTCTCATTATTTTGGGGAACAAAACAAAAATCAAATTTATTAACAAAAAAACCAAGATCATTACCTAATTGATAGTGGATTCGGTACTATCACAATAATTTATTGTCTAACATGTTGATGCATTATGATACTATTATTATTAATAATAATATAATTAATAGGAGTGACAACAGGG
This sequence comes from Strongylocentrotus droebachiensis, assembly GCA_035222895.1. Classification (NCBI taxonomy): domain Eukaryota; kingdom Metazoa; phylum Echinodermata; class Echinoidea; order Camarodonta; family Strongylocentrotidae; genus Strongylocentrotus; species Strongylocentrotus droebachiensis. Next base: position 78,474 of record JAVYIG010006184.1, read on the forward strand.
GTAATAGTATGATTTTAGTGCCCCAGGAACAACAGTATTAATACTGATGAGGCTACCCTGAGTTATCATTATTAGTATTACTATTATTTTAATTATACACTATCATTATTATTAATAATTTTATTATCATTATTATTTCACGGACTTGCTATTCAGTTGACTGATTAAGATTATACTCTGACTGTCAATTTATTATTGCTGATTACTGATTTATCATTGAATACATCTTTTTGATAACGTAATCATATTGTATTCTATCAGAAAAGACAATTGTTTGCTTGGAAGCGCTCATTCAATGAGAAATATCTTAAGAATTCACTGATATTTTGATAATATGCTCGCCATTGATCCGTTTAAATAGTTATTTACTAATTGATTGTTTGATTAATTTGTTAATCAGTTGAGTGACTGCATAAACTTAGATTGTCGAGTAGCTAATCAAGTTATTGGGTTAATAAGTCCATAGATTTGTTAACTAGTTAAATTTCGTTAAAGATTCGGCTGTTTTATTGCAGTTTATTGATTGGTAAATCAGATGTGCAACATCACTTGAAAAGGTTTGTTTTTCCTTACATACGCGCATTAGTATCTTATTTCATTTCATTTGCTTCGATGTTTTTTTTAAAAGAAGTTGCATTTCAATGGTATTCTGAATCTTCGTCCACAGGTGGTGCAATATGAATGTAATGAAGGGTATCACGTCGATGGAATAAGCTGGCAAGTATGTCAGAGTCACGGTGGACCCAATGGAATATGGTCCGATAACGTACCAAGCTGCAAAGGTTTGTGGAACTGTTTTTGGTAAAGAGAATTAATTCCAAGAAGGATTAACAAGTCATTTAAATGTATTTATAAGGCTATTGTTCTTCCTGCCTTCTTTCTGCCTTTTTGTAAAAACTTTTTTCTTTCTGTTCAGTACCGAGTAGTCCTTCCTTTTCGTTTTTCATTGCTTACGTGTATTGAAGATGAAGTGAAATTTATCTAAATTGTTTTAAATATACGTGAGTGGGCAGCGTGCGAGTAAAAATACATCTGCGTTGTAGCACGTGGGACCCAACTGGAGGCTGTACCACACGAATGACTGGTAGAGCAGCTATTATAAATGCAGATGGGTTGGTAATTTTGACAACAGGTCCAGGTTTTAACAAAATGCTTAGGTTTGTATATCCATTGGGTACATTTATCCATGGTCAAAATAATCATTAAATGGAATATTCCCGTCGTCACTTCGCTAATTAAACTATTCCATCTATAAAAGAAGGAAAAATCAAGTACCAGATGTAGTAATACGATGTAAATCGTTGGATATTTTTTCAAATCTTAAGTCGCAAGATGTCCCCATCCGGGTTTCCGTCACCTTGACAATGGCCGGATTTTTTTCTCGCCGAGAAACGGACGACGCGCAACGAATTATTGGCCCGTAGGAACGGTGATGACCCTCAGGTGTCCGTCACATCTAGAGCTGCTGGGGTCAAGTGAGAGGATGTGTCAACCTGATGGTCACTGGAATGGTACTCTCACGTCATGCGACAGTGAAGGTAATTATACCGATGTTGTTGTAGGTGTGAAAAGCATGGACGAGCTTTTTTTTAGCCACTCCTAGTAACATTTACACAATTCCACTCGCGCACCGCGAGCACACATGCACTGTCGTACTGATGGGGGAGGGGAGGGGGGGCAGTTTCTCCCAATACAATTAAAATGTTGTTTATTTCTATATCGTAACCAGTGATTTGCACATTTTGCTGTAATGACATAATTTTCCTGGATTTTTCCTGACTTCTTTGTAATTATTATACTTTTTTAAGCATATGTTGAAAAATGACAAATTCCCAAATTTGCAGTCAGGCAAGAAAAATGCTTATTTAGAGGCCTACATGCTGCCAGTGTCACAAATGGCAAACTAAGCTTATCTGACCGTAATTAAATGCCTAAAACCCCTGAGCTTCCGGGGGCTCTGCCCCCTGGATGCTCATCTGACGGTAATTAAATGTCTACAACTCCTGAGCTTCTATGGGCTCCGCCCCTGGACCCCACACCAATGAGTGTCCTGACAGTGTCACAAATAAGGTATTAGAATATGCTCATTAGACCGTAATTAAATGCCTTTAAACCTCTGAGCTTCCGGGGGCTCCGCTTCCTCGACCCCATCAGAGGCCTTAAGGCGGCCCCTGAATGCTTATCTGACCGTTATAAAATGCCCAACCCTTGAGCTTCCGGGGGCTCGACCCCTTGACCCCATCGGGGCTTTGCCCCTTGACCCTACGCCATTTTACCTCTACGCTCTACCGGATCGTAAATACTTCAGCTTCCCCCAACTCACTTTGAAAGACGTTCAGCGGGGCCTGCAAGTAATAATGGTGGTGATGCGGATTTTGTTCGTGCTTAGTCGATCCTTCACATCTGCCCCCCTATTGAAAAAACCTGGCTACGCCTGTGGTGGCAATGTTACACACTCGTTGCAACAGGTTGAAATGTTTATTATTGGTGTGAAATGTGAATGAAGTGAAAACTATTTCGTTTATAGCTGGGTTAAAAATTATTCCCATGTCTAAGTTTTGGGCTGATTAAGTGGTTATAGATCTTAAAATGTAGTGTTCTGATTAAAAAAAAACACGGCTGGGTTATAAGTCGCATCTTCAGGATGATAAAGTCACAGGACCGGCCCAAACGACTAATGTACATTAGTATACATGTGCACATTCGCACGCACGCACGCACACACACACACACACACACACACACACTCGTGCACACCCCTTTTAAAACATACGGGACAATAGTGGAATGTGTTTTACAATTGAGGGATCAGTTGTTTTATAAACCTGACAAATATCGTGGTGGGTGTGTGTGTGTGTGTGTCCAGGGTTGTAGAGTTACATATGGTGTACCTGCATTGTGAACCACACCGTTTTGCGGTATTCCACTTTTATGTTGTCATTTTCACTATAGAGTACGACTGTCCCGCATTGGGGAACCCCATACACGGCTCTAAAGTCGGCTCTCCGCAGTACAGAGTAAACACCAAGGTTAATTTTCGATGCAACCATGGTTATGAGATGGTTGGTTCTGAAGTCAGGATGTGTACGTTTTTCGGAGAGTGGACAGGGGAGATGCCAAGATGCATGGGTAAGAATAACATTTTACATTTGTTCCCGTAAAGGTAGGCTTACCAAGTAACACTTTATTACATTATGTCGAAATGCGCACGTGTTCACTGCACCAAAATAAATGATATTAGATTAACTGATACAAAATCCCTGGTACTAACACTATTTTACACCCCCCCCCCCCCCTAATAGAAAAATAAAATTGAAAAAAAAATGGAAACTTGTATCATTTAGGATTCTTATTACCGAGTAAAAATGTTTCCATTTTTTTATGATATCAAATTCACGGCAAAACGACTATACTATGTATAAATACCATCTCCCGAAGGGAAAATGTAGGTTTCTAACTTCAAAGCTCTATATGCCTGTCATTTGACACATCATACTTCAACTTGAAATTGCTGCTCAGCCGGGGCACTCTGGATAATTTCCTAGATGGTGTACAATCATTATTACCAATTTTCGGAGGATCATGTAGCAGAAATCTCCTCTTTTTCAAATTTAAAGGTCGTGATGAGTTCGACGAACTTTCTCGAGTGATGAATGGGCTGGGGAAGACCTTCGACGAAATCGTCATCGACGGCGGCTCTTGGGTGGGTCGAAATGACACCAGCTCGAACTCAGGTGTAAGAAGAAAACGTACAATTGATCTCTCTTCTGGAATGGATATCTACTTTGCGTTTGATGCGTCGAATAGTGTTGGACTTCAAAACTTCGAGATAGGCAAGAGATTTGCCAAGCTTCTAGTGGGAATGGTAAGTATAAAAGCAGAAATATGAGAAAGTGAATGCCCATGTTAAAGAGGGAAAGAGTTGATAGAGTTTAACAAATCTTTTAAATTATGTATTTTTAATAACAACTTATAAATATTACTTATAAAATTGGGTTAAAATGAATTCTTGAGGATAAAAAAGTCGTACACCGAGGGGAAAAAAACGCATTTGATAATTTTTACATAATTCTATGCCATTGTTATGTATGTAAACAAAGGCATACTTAGGGGCAAAATTCAAGATTTTTTTTTTTTTTTTTTTGAGAACTTTTTCCCTCGCGGGAACCCTGTATGACACTTTGTGGCTTGAATAGGGGCGGACTCTTTTTAACCTCGAAAAGTAATTATTCTGGATTTCCAACACTTAAAGATACTATGTCCCTTTTGCAGCCAACATCAAATTGTGTAGAACTTTGCAAGAATTATGATTATGTCATGTATGTCCTATCTGTGAAATTTAAACGTTAGCGGTGTCCCAATGTTCAAATTATGCAAGGAAACCCGTTTACTTGCTAGACTTCACTGTCAGACACTATTGAGTGACTGACTGACTTTTTTTCTTCTTTGGTAATAACATACATAAAATGTAAAGGGTACATGAGCATTGTCTACATCAATAACCCACTTCTTGTAATGGCCAAAATTAAACTGATTGAATCTTTGCGAGGCATAAAACGTACGACTATTCGGTACAATGGTCTGAAAATCAGACTCTTACTTACTGGCTCTATAGCTCTTAAGTCGATTTGACAAAGAAGAAAAAAGCCAGTCAGTCACTCAATAGTGTCTGACAGTGAAGTCTAGCAAGTAAACGGGTTTCCTTGCATAATTTGAATATTAGGACACTGCTAACGTTTACATTTCACAGATAGGACATACATGACATAGTCATAATTCCTGCAAAGTTCTACAGAATTCGATGTTGGCTGCAAAAGGGACATAGTATCTTTAAAATTTGATCAGATATGGTGCTGTAGTCTGCCACAAAAATACAAAACAAACAAAAAGCTACCGGCCTTTTTTTGTTAACGAAAAAATAAATGAATGGCAACTGCGTGCAACAAAGTTCTTGCAAGTATGTGTCATAAGAAAACAGAATTGTGAAGCGTATATATACTTTACATCATCTTTAAATTTTTAAAAACGCCTCGATTTTTCAGTCTCATAATTTTATCTGAACGGCCCTTTAGAATTCTACATTATAGGCACATAACCATTAACCATTCAACTATTTATAGGCTTCTGAAGACAAGTGGTTTTTAACCAGAGCTCTGAAGACGTCGATAGGTTGGTCTTTTCTTCTGACAAGGAGATTTTTGTACTACTGTTTACATGATATATCTAATTCAATAATTTATATTGATGGTATTTATTTAATATGTACATTAATTTTTATGCCAATGGAGGCCGATTTTCTCTGTTTTGAAGATATGGGTTGATGAAATAATCTGATTGTGAATCTGAATATATACATATAATTTGTTGCAGCTTCAAGTGAATACCTCGCCTGGTGGAACGCGTGTCGGGGCAGTCTCCTACTCGTCTCAAGCAAGCAGATTGTTCAACGTCAACGATTATTCGTCTACAGTTGATGTAGTTAATGCCATCGAGGCGCTTGTCACTTACACGGGTAAATCTAAGCGACGTTCAGACAAGAGGCGACAAACGGCCTCAAAAACCCGCTGCTGGGCAAGAAGGGCAAGGATGGCAAGAGCAGACGTGATTCTAGAAGAATATTGGGGCCCGGCTTGGGGGGGGGGGGGGGGTGGGGATGGCTTTTGAGTTCTTCCATAAAGATTTTGAATTCAACCGACATGTGAGTTGGTCTAGCGGCACGTTCACTTGGTCAGCTCTCTGTCTTCGCCTACAAACTGGCTCAGGCGCGATCCCGGTTCGAAACTGAGTCAAGTCATTCGGATAGTGACGTTAAAGGTCGGTCCCGTAAATGATCATATCTGATCGATATTACACACACACACACACACACACACACAATTATATATGTGCCTCGCCTAAATTCATTAATATGTGTTGTTGTTGTTAGGGGAGTGGGGGGGGGTTCAGCTCCCACAACTCACAATCCCCCTCTAGAACTGCTTTTGGGCAAGAGACAACAATGTAGGATGTAAATGACACATAGCTGTTTCCAATCCTCCTCCTATACTAACCCTCCTCTATGTGTTAGACTATGAAAAAGCAGAGTTGACAAAAGACTTAACTCCGTTTCGTTGACAATCAGCCATGCATGAAGTCTTTCGTTTACGGCTGATTGTCAACGAAATGGAGTTAAGTCTTTTGTCAACTCTGCTTGTTGCTACGGCAGGCACCCAGTGAAAACGAATTCGTTTGATAAAATTATGAAAATGCAAGCACTACTTTAAACACACAGAAATTTGTCATTCCTTGCTCATTTTTCCTGATTGAGGTGTCATATGAAAGGACAGAACCTCAACTATCTAGAAATGTGATTTTCTTTTTGAAATTCAGATACCGTCCGCCAAATGACTTTTTGGTTTCCTCTCTTCAAATTCATTTTAATCACTCATGCGTGAAATGTGCATCATATGAGTTGCATCAAATGAAAGAGGAGGATCTAAGCTTTCAAAATATGGGTCATTTAGTAATCATAAATGTGACTAAGTTATGATAAAAACATCGATAATTCTCGGTTTCGTTTTTTCTGGGATGCACTGTATAATAAAAATTAATGGTGTCTCGAAACGTTTTAAACACCACCCTTGCGAAGTTATGTAATCGAATGGAATACTGGATACCTAGAGAAGTTAAGTTTTATTTTTTTCGTCAAACATTAGGACGAGAAAGATGTTAACTTGGGTTTAAGTTAATAAATAAAGTTGAATTTGTTTTTGTACGGATATTTAATGCATTCATTTATATATTTCAGACGCATGCTGAAAAGGACTGATTGGGGTTTATTAACATTTATTTATCAGAAGTATCTTTGTGAGACGTTGCAGAGTTGGAAATCGTCAGTAGACCTACGCTAAAATGTACTCGACCCTACGTTTAACCTTCCCTTTCGAATATAGGTTCCAAGTAATAATATCTATCATTTCTTTTCGCTGACAAATAAAGACAAAAAAGCGATCTATAAATGACTTCAAAATCAAACTGAATCAATATTGATATAAGAGGTGAATGAATAATAAAAAAAAAAGAAGTAAGGAATGAAAGATTGATTACTGAATCCTCGGCTTTCTTGAGACAGGTAGAGGAACGAATTTGCCCGCTGCTCTCGACACAATCCGGGTAATGATTGCCGAAAGAGTGGAAGAATCTGGGAACAGCGACAGGAAACGCATTCTATTTATCATAACAGACGGTAAGCTCAGCTTAAAGTTAAAGACCAGTATTGGAAACGCCCCAATTTCAAAAAATGAAATGGAAGCTCTTATTACCAATCATGTGAAAGAATATGTTTTGACTAATACATGATGATAAAAAATTTGCCGGGAAACCGCCTACTAATTGATATATTTGGTAAATTAGTTTATCTATTGGACTGTGAGAGATAAACGCACGTGTGTGTAGTCCCATAAACATCTTTTTGTGTACAGTGCTTGTAACTTTACGAAGACTGGGCCAAATAATAATAATTACAGTGCTTATATAGCGCATAACACTTACTTTGTCAGAAGTCTCTAAGCGCTCTACAATAATGCAGCATAATTTCTTATCATTTTGCTGATTCCAGAACCTTGCAGTACACACCAATACTTATATGCTAGATGATCAACCTTTTCTGATCGATTCCACAACGTTTCTTTCACAATGCAATCGCATGACCATAACTGGTCTTTATTTTTAACGAGAAGGCTAAAAGTTGTTGTAAAGGTGAAAAGGATTTATTACTTTTCATATATCCTTTCTTTGTGTAAGAACACCATAGTAGTAATATCACCACATTAAAAATATTGCTCTTGAAATACATCTGATAAATATGACGATATAGTCTGAAACTTAGGACTAAATTTTGGCGCCACATGTCGGTACGTGTGAAGTCCCGTGTACCCGAATATGTGTGCATAGATTAGTCGAATTATATTCATTTCGATTATAAAACGTTACAATACACACCTAGGGCCTATTCAATCCTTCCTTATCATTCCCTATCATCTTCTTATTAATATAGCCATTGCCATTTGTCCTCCATTTAATGGTAACAACTTCGTTGACATGGGGGTAGCTAACTTGGGTTTTAAAAAAAATTCCGAAGATCCGTTTTCCCGAAGGTTCATAATTCAAATACTAAAACTGCAATACAAATTTTCCATACAAAAGGGTTGATAGCTTTTTTGTGAGCACTTTTCGAAGGTGGTTTTACAAAAAAATGGTTCATAATTATAATGCCGAAAATGAAATAGGTTCAACATTGTATTTTTACAGAAGATTCGTAATTCTAAAATTATGTAGTTTCTATTTCATTTTCGGTATTATGAATCTTCGGAAAAAATGACGTACGGGCCAGCCCCCCCCCCCCCCCCCCCCCCCCATCCTCCCCAGGAAAACAATGGGTGGCGCATACGGTACAACTGTTATTAAAAATCGCCAAATTCACGGCTGTTGTTATCTATCAGGTTTCAGTAACGTTGGTGGCGACCCATCGATACCCGCTCAAATACTAAAGGAAGATGCGGCCGTCAAGATACACTGCATAGGAATTAGCCAGAACATTAATAAGCAAGCACTTGCCGAAATCGCCTCTCCGCCTGTCAGCGAACACCTTTTTTTTCTCCCGGATTATGTTGAGCTGGAACGCGCCGTGGAAGCCATTACGTCTACAAGAAGATGTGAGTAATCCAAAAAAACATTTGGTCCATCAATTACCATGACAAAAAAACCTACTAACAACGCACAAAGAATTTTAAAAAAACCTACTAACAACGCACAAAGAATTAAAAAAAAAACCTTGGTCAATAATTGAAGTAGCCTTGATATAACTTTTTGAGATCATTACGGTGAGGTATTATGTTAGCCAAACGTGATTTATAAAGGCAATATAATAAGGTTTTGAAATTGCCCCTGAGTTGATTTCTTGAAAGTCTTTGCGATCTTTTCTGCGTGAAGATTATTTGGTAAGTCTGTAAACGCGTCACACAACCAGAAAAGGAGCCCTTGATATGTGGCTGACGTTTCTGGTTCTGTATTCCATTCCATAGAATCATCAATGACGATTCACTGTAATCAACAACGAAACAACATTAATAAACATATTATAACGATTAATTTTGCATAATTATACATTACTGAAAATTTGTATGATAAAGGTCATGAAAATAGCAACAACTGCATTTGACTATACATATGTATGTATCAATTTGCTACAGTCCAACATGTATGTGATAACTCAGAAATATATGTAATGTAACCAGTCCATACTGAGGCCATCAGCCAACACATGAATATTCACATAAAATTATTAGAATAATCATATAACATATATTAAAGCTTACATAACCATACGGTAACTCTGCTTCATGAATAATCCGTCAGTCAACTAAATAAATGTTAGCTTTATAGGACAGCTTGGTGCATAATCATGCAGCAATGCTGTATGTTTATAGATGAATAAACATGATGCCCATATCATATCAATGCCCTTTCTCAATGCAATATATCACACATGTATGCTACCTGTACATATACACTACATACACTCTTTGGTGCACCTTGTACATCGGCAAAGGTCCGTATTAATACAGCTTACTTATTTCAGAAAGTAACTATAAATGATAACAGCTTTACTATAAACAACAACCAATAACTCAATCACTATGTAACATACACACTAATTACAGTGCCTTCCACCAAATCAAGTGTAGATGCAATGAAACAATCCACTCCCAAAAAGACACATTTGACATGTTTTGCACGTTGACAACAATGTGTAATCAAATACGATCTCCACCAAATAGCTCAAAAGGTTTGTATGTTATACATTTGAGATTAAATTACACAAATGCTAGAACTTGTCTGCACTAATCAATATACCATTCTCAACCGCAAATATATAGAGTTTAACATGAAACATTTAATTCTTACCGACTATTTTACATTCCCGGACTAGCGGACGAAATCTCTGGCAAGAATCAAGTCGCCATTGTCGCTTTATACATGCGATTCAGTTGCATACTTTATCTGATTGTCGACAGTTCGAAGTAGATGGCGTTTTCAATTTACTCAATGCCGCTACAAGCCTATGTATAGTCAGTCATTCATTTATTTATCTATTTATTCAATCAATCATTCATTCCAGGATTGGAAAAATCGTGATTTCTAAATTTTTGTTTAAATCGATTTTTTTTAAATATTTTTTGGGGGTAAAAATCAGGGACATGTGCGATCGAAACTTGTTTGCGTGCCTGAAGTCATGGAGATGTTTTGTAGATGAAGTAACCTATTATTAAAAGTAAGAAACCGGTAGTTTGGGTATAACAGGATTTACTTGATGGTCAAAGTTATAATAAGAGTAACATTAGGAAAGATAGAAGAAAAGGTTAAAGAAGATTAAAAACAAAGAATAACATAAGGCAAACGGTAGAAAGGATACAGGAATAAATATAAAGAAATACGTAGGAAAATATCCAAGAAAAGATGAGCGGAAGGAGAAAAAGAGCTGTAGACCTACTGAAACAGTCATAGAAGAACAAAAAGTGATAAAAACTCATTATGAGCATTAAGTGTTGCATCACAAGTTGAAGTGATAAGCATACAGTAGGTTTAAGCTTTAGTAACAGATAAATCTTTAATTTTCAGCATAATTGAATGATAAAGTACGTAGGGCCTACCACAAAACTGCGCAAAAGTAGGAAAACAATTAACATACATGTTTATGGAAGCGATTTGAATCTCGCCAACCCTGATTCATTCATTTATTGAATTATTCATATGTGGTTTCCTTATTCCATAGCTTACGAGGAATGTGGAAAGTCAAATCATCCGTCGGAGAGGTCTCGCATTGTTGGTGGTGATGAAGCCGGTTCAGGGGATTGGCCGTGGCAGGCAGCCCTTTACGGTGCACAAACAAATGAAGTAAGAATCCCTATGATAATATTTTCCAAGCATTTGTAACCGGTACTTATCGTTCTCTTTTTTTTTCGAATTAAGAGCGAGCAACTAGATATCGAAACTAGAAATAACGGAAACTGGTTGCGGGAGATATATATATAAATATATTTTACACCGAAGGCAGTGTACACTATACAATGGCTGATCCAAGGGGGGGGGGGCGAAACGGCCGCGCCGCCCCCCTTAATGGCGACATCAAAAAAAAAAGAGAAGGAAGAAAAGAGGAAGAAAAGAAGAGAACTAAAGGAGAAGAGAAAAGAAAGGATAACAGAAAAGAAAAGAGAAGAGAAGAGAAAGAAGATAAAAGAAAGAGAGAGAGAGAGAAAAAAAAAAGAGAAAAGAAAAAGAAGAGAGAAGCCGGGTGAGAAAGGGAGAAAGACCAACAAATTGCAATAAATGACAGTAACGACGAATAAGGGAAAACTGGGGGGGGGGGCTGATTGACCGTATTCTAATTTTTAGGTTGTGCACAACCGAGTCGGAATTCAGCTTATTTTCAAAATTCTAAGCATGCTGGTTTATGTTAAGCGTAGTGCCTGGAAATGTTCGTGTAAAAACACTTCTGAAAAGGCCGCCCCCAGCCCCTCGAAAGAGCGGCAGAATGGTAATCAGGAAATATGGGGGTCATTCCCGATACGAAGGTTTGAGAGCCGTTATTGAAGAGGGGGCCGGCCATACGTAAATGGCAGTGGCGGTAACGATGGATAAGGGAATAAGGAGGAAGGGGTGCGCATTTTGGGTTGTGCAATCTGGGTCGGAATCCAGCATAAAAAAGGTTCATGTAAAAGCACTCATGATAAAGCCGCGCCCGACTCCTACAAAGAGGAGCAAAATTGTAATCGGGAGATTGGGGTCATTCCAGAAGGCTTGGGAGATGATATTGAATAGAGGGGGCCGGTCGCCTAAAATCCCGATCGGCGGATTCGAAGTTAAAGTTGCTCAAGCGTGGGTATATAGAGGGCAGTACACGGACGTACGCACGGGAGCGTAATACCCATTGGCTCAGTGTTATAGTGATCGGGAGTGATCGCAAAGTTGCCTACTTCACGAATGACTATATACCCACGCTTGAGCAACTTTAAACGTTAAAAATAGCCCCTGCGCTACAAAGTTCAGAAGCTATATAATACTCAACAGTCAAATTTTAAATTAACGGTAGAGGGGTCGCTTCACAACTCTTATTTTGCCCTTCATTTGGCATTAGCTCGTGCCAACTCGCTTGTGCTTGTATTTGAACTCATGTTGGAAGTAATCATGGACAGGGGCGGCGATCCTGGGCCCGATTGGCGAACACGTCCCCCTGGAAATTTAAACATATGGCTAGAAATAATTATAGCGGAAAGAACGTATATATTGGCTTTGGGGTTTTCTAGAATGCATAATTTCAGCATTCACAATTGGAAAATCTCGCTTGGTCGCTACGCTCCCTCGCCCAATAATACAAAACTACGATATGACATTCCGCCCAGGCTCCCGGCCGTGATTTATCCATGGTAGCATGAACTACAAAAGTCAGAGTGAATGCGCCAATATGCGATTTAGCCAAGGCTAAGTTTGAGTCTCTTGCGTTTGCCATACTTCATTATGATTGAGAGTTTTATTGGGAGTTGCCTGTGACGAGGAGGGGGAAACAAAGAATCCAATTAATATAACCTTTGGATTTTTCGTCCCGAAATGATCGAGATGGCATGGGCAGGCCCTGAATTGAATTGAATCAAGGTTAATTAAAAAAAACATGTGTCGCAGCCCAATGGCTGAATTGCTCATGTGTACAAATAAAACACTCAATGCATATTTTAAACATAAAATACAGTTACAATTAATTTGTCAATATTGAAATACATGTATAAAGGCCCTGTATCGATGGTTTCAACGAGATAAGATTCGAATATAGGGCCTCATTCGGAATATTACTTGCGCACCAGCCTCTGGTAATATCTGAGCTGTGTATCCTTTGAAGCGTTTTTAACTAAGATAATTCATCCCCAACAATGAAAAAGAATCGACGGCTTTGCTTCTTATAGTGGTTTGTAAAAAAAAGAAGCTTGTATTTATATTGTATTTATAGGGAGTAGGGAGTAATATGACCACGTTGGTTATATGTTAGCGAACGAGAGTGATAAAGTCATTCATGAATATAAATATGTAAAGATATAAAGAAAGTGTTTAATATATTATGACAGTCATGAAACACAAATATAGTACCACGGGAGTCTTCTTGTTCTGGAATTCCAAATAAATGGAACTTTCAATCATGGTTGTAGCAAATAACATATGTAAAGATATAAAGAAAATGTTTAATATATTTTGACAGTCATGAAACACAAATATAGTACCACATCAGTCTACTTGTTCTGGAATTCCAAATAAATGGACATTATTGACTCCACAAGGATTCAAATTTAATTTCATAACACCTGTAGTTAATGCAGGATGGGTTGTATCCTCTCTTTCCCTGAAAATTTGGGCAGCGAGCTGCCCAATATGCAATTTTTAAATATCTTATCTCGTATATTTTGGTGATTAATAACACGTTCACAATATGCTCAAATTTTTGCTCGCTCGCCAAATTGTGAAACCAGAAAATTGATATATTCGGGCAAGAGACTTTAGCCCCCCCCCCCCCCCTCCCCACCTGATGAGTATAACTTAAAGGGAAAGTATCCTCAAACTACGTGTTAGTTTCAGTTTGTAGGCCATTTAGAACTTTATCTGAAAAATATAAAACATCAAACATTTGACAAAAGGGAGAACGTAACTCTTTTTCAGAATCCTTCGTTTTTCGCGGCTCTGAGAATTTTCAGGAAGTCACCATTGTGTTTGCGCACGACCCGTTCTGTGACGTATTGAATGGATTCAACTGCTATTGCGTACGTACGTTTCCCTGCTGTAAACTGTAAAATGATCACTGCAGATCACATCGTTTTTCCTGTCGTACTTGTACTTTTTGTCCAGAAATGTCTCCACCTTCAGAGCTGCTACCTATAGCTTGAATATTTTATTGCGATTGTGTTGGTCTGGGAACCGTTCAAACGATTTCCCCTTGGTTTTCGAGGAACAATTATAACCATCAAAAACTTGGCAGTATACCATGTTTGACGTAATATTGCATATAACGCGCGCGCCGCGCCCTACATCAGTTCTCCTTGCAATACGTCACAACCCGGAAGTGCTGAAGGGCAAAATGGCCGCTTCTTTGGGGAACAGACGACGTCGTAAATATGGCGTAATAGGGTCTCTTTATTGTACTTGCAAGATGATATTATTTGGCCTACAGCAATGTATTTTATATCAAATGAAACGTTGTTTTACTCTCTATGTCACTATAATCAGGCACGTAGCCAGAGTTTGAGGTTGGGGGGGGGGGGGGGAACATAAATGTACATGTAATCGATCGAGGTAAAAAAAAAAGGGGGTCTAAAAAAAGTTCAACCGATCTTGGAAAGAAAAAAATTGGGGGCACGTGCCCCCCCCCCCCCCCCCCCCGTTGGTACGTGCCTGACTATAATGCTTCATAGTCGAGAGGTTTATCCCCTTAAAAACGGGGAATGTTGATATCGGACAAGAGACGTGACGTGAGCCTGCCCCCTTTCCAAAATTGTGCCCGCTTGTAGGTACCGTTACGGCGCTTCTAATTTGACCTTGTCAGTATTGGTATGTTGAATTTAAATAACGGTCTGCGCGAGTTTTCAAATTTCCGCCCCGAATGTAGACACTATCCCCCCCCCCCCTTTTTTTCCGAGTAGGTACGGTAGGTGAATTCGTAGGGTAAGCGCGCGAACGCACTCAAACGTAAAATATTTAAATCGACCAGAATCTGGTCTAGAACTAGGGTCTAGGGTGGATCGTGCATTCTTTATCTCCTCTTTCCTTGCTCCAAACTATTGTTGTTGGAGCATAATGTCAAAGCATCTGCCTCCTAGATTATACAAACCGTAGGCTACTTCGCATGTGAGTTGTTTTATGGTATCAGGACGGAGAGGAAGAGGGGGCTGGAGACTATACTGTTGAATTGTGCGCAGTTCCCGGTAATATAGATGATATTGTGAAATGATCATGACTTCTTCTTTTTTTCATTCCTATACTTGTCACAAAGATTGTGTGCGGGGGCTCTCTCATTCACAAGAATTGGATTTTGACCGCAGCACATTGTTTCATTGGACACGAAAGACATACGCTGAGCCAGAATGGAACAACTGTTTATCTTGGTAGGTCTATTGTATTGTAATTTACTGTATTGTATTTATTTAACAGCAATGATACACATCAACGAATTATGTTCATTTACATATTTCATAATTAAGTATACACATTTGAAATCGGAAAAGAATAGATACAAATATTTCAAGTGTATTACAGATCTGAAGTAAAACAAGATGAATGCGACTGTGTCTCCAATATGCCTCCACCTATAATTTCACTGATCGACGATTCTGTGAACTTCAACATCTCACCTCATGCACCAAAACCCTTTCTATACATATTCGAACCTAATTTGGTTGAAATTGATTTGTGTTTGTAAAGTTATCATTCTTCTCACTGTAATAAAATAATTGGGGATTTAAACGCTCTCATGACCCTGTGATCTTTCATCTTTGATATCTTATGCTATATTCGAATCAGCTACTTCCTAGTCTACACATGCTTATACATAGGCCTTTGAATCAAGTTTTGTTACAATTTGCCTAATGTCCTTTACATTATCACCGTATAAACAAAACATTTTTATTTTGTTAATACTTTCGTAACCTCAAGAAATTTGACCTTAAAAATTCCAATCCATTTTTGTTTCTTCTTTAATACACTTAACCCTAAAACAAAGGCCGGGCTATTTGAGGTCTTAGTAGGTCTTAGTACGGGTCTTAGTACGGCCGGGGGGCCATTATGGCCATTTATGTTTTGTGATCATTATGGCCCCCCTTAAGATCTCGGCCGCAAAGCGGCCGATTGCCGCGAAAATTTGCACGCATGTCAAGTGAAGTGTATAAAATAATATGATAATTTAAATTTTTTGAAAAATTCACTCATTTGCATATTTATGGTAATTTGTGCAAATAAAGTCATATAAATCACATTTTTACCCTTAAATAATATATTGTTCATATTTAAGCATTCTTTTTCACTACATATATTCATTAGACCATTCTGAATAATAATACCAAAAAAAAATTTGGAAGAGCCAGCTTATTCCTTATGTTATCCCTTGTTTTGATAATTTCTTATGTATTTCATTGTTTTTTTAACTTATATATTTCATTGTTTTTGTTGTTTTATTTCATTTCTTACTACAATTCAACTATTTTGACTCCCAAAACAACCACCTAAACTTTAAACAAGACCCAATAACCCAGGTTTGATCTGTTTTTAGGACAAATGACTTTTCCATATGTTTTGTACACAAATCACTAAAATGAGCGATTTTCGGGCTGACATGCAAAGACAAAAGGTCACGTGACCTTGTGACCGTAGGTCCGATTTTCAAAAATATTATTTTAAAAGTTGCCCAAGACTCGAAAGAAAAAGGTCAGCGAGCGGCGGGACGCCATCAAAATGCGTTCCCCAGCAATCAGAAAAATCGTGGAGGGGGGGGGGGGCGGCTAATACTATGCTAATCAAAAAGGGGACCTACGTCCTTAAGTCATAACTGACAGTAATGAGGATTAATGCCTCATAAACGGGCACTAATATGTACATGTACATCGACACGGTTTTGACCCTGGGGGTTCACAGTAACGAGGCAATTGCTTAGCCACTAAATGATGACAAGTACGCAGCGGGGGCTAGGGTACGTCGCCGCCCCCACATATACACCAACAAAAAAAAACAAAAAAATAAATAATCAATAATTCATTGCATTTTCCCCCGGTCCCCAACATGAAAAATTCCTCTTTAGGGCCATGTTTTAAACATAGAGGATTTTGTTATGTTGGGGATCGGGGCAAAATGCAATAAATTATTGATTATTTATTGCATTTTTTTGTATTTGTGGGGGCGGCGAGGTACCCTAGCCCCCGCTGCGTACAGCCATGATTCAGTGGCTAAGCAATGGTCTCGTTACTGTGAGCCCCAATGATCAAAACAATGTCGATGTGCTATAATAGTGCCCTTTTATGAGGCATTAATCCTCATTACTGTCAGTTTTGACTTAAGGACGTAGGTCCCCTAATTGATTGGCATAGTAGCACACACATTCGTTAGCAGTCACGCCAAAAACAGTTACAAATTATTATTCAATAAAATCTGGGAATGTATCCTATTATCTAGATCTATTGGGAATAAATCATTGTCAAAATCATTCCATAAATTGGGGTAAAAAAAAATATTCCACCATTATGACCAACAGTGTACATGAAATCATAAGTACATGATGTAAATTTTAAATTTAACCAAAGATGTAGTTTACATAATATTATGATATCTCCACTAATGTACATGCCAACCAATGATTAATGGCCTAAAGATGAACAATTAACAAAATATATTCGAAGTCACCATTCTAAAGGGAGGTCAGGCCCGTAGCCACGGGGAGGGGGGGGGGGCAATTTTTTTTCTCCAAGATCAGTTGAACTGTTTTGGACCGCTCCTTAGGACGTTGATCAATTACATCTATGTGCCCCCCCCCCCCCAAAAAAAAAAAAAAAAAACATCAAACTCTGGCTACGGCCCTGAGGGAGGTATGCCACTTATATGTCATTGCATTTAATTTAAGTATATTAAGCAGGGCTCCCACTTAGCCGAGTTGGAACCTCGAGTTGTGGCGAGCTGGCGCCAGTGGCGGATCCAGGAGGGGCCGGGGGGCCGCCTCCGGGGGAAAAACGTGTAAAAACACGTTAATTTGACCTTTTGGGGGAGTTGCTCCCTCCCCCCCCCCTGGCGCTCAAGAAGGGGGGGGGGTGCAAATTTTCGAGGGCCAAAAAAAAAAATAAAGCGCTCACTAAATATTTTGAAAATCGCGCCGGTGGATATTTCGCCAAAGGGGAATGAGGGGGGGGGTTGAGTATATAAAAAAGGGGCTCACTATGCCACCCCCCCCCCCACCCCCACTGAGCGAAATATCGGCCGGCACGATTTTCAAATTTCCGGGGGCAAAAAAGGAAAAAAAATAGTACTCACTACCAACCCCCCCCCCCCCCCCCCCCCCCTTAATGAGCGAATTATCGGCCGGCACGATTTTCAAATTGGCCTACTTGAACCAAGTTTAGTTACAATTTGCCTCAATGTCTTTTACGTTATCGCCGTAAACAAAACGTTGAATGTTCTAATACTTAGGTGCCCTCGTTACATTTTAACTTTTAACATTTCAATTCGTTTTTGTTTCTTCGTATTACACTTGAGCCAGGTTATTCCTTCAATGGTTTTCAAGTTAGTGCAGAAATTAAATTCATTCTGGTATTTCTAAACACTTTCATGGCCCTGTAACCTTATGACATGGAGCCACGAAATACATAAAACTTGATGAATTCATTCTAATATGCGCATGTATAGTTCATCCAAGTTTGGTTTGAATTGCTTTTAATGTTTCTTAAAGTAAACGCGGTAACGAGATATTTTCTGATGTTTTTAACACTTTTATTGAACCTGTAACCTTAGACCTCTTACATCACAGTATATTCAGTTCTTCGTTCCAATAGATAATTATTAATCATTCAGCCATTTTTTGTTTGTTGGCATGTATATTATGGTAAAAATGTAATCTACATCTCTTGTTAATATCTACAAAATGTATTAACGATTTCATGTGAATAAAACCCAAATATCCTTACTTCCTAGCTTGGTATGAACATTTCTTATAAATTACTGTCTTTTGATCCTAAATATATCATATATTTCGTATTGCAACATCTCTTAATCTCTTAAACGTTCAATGCATCACAACTTTTCATAATGCATCCGCCACCGAGGGTGGTGCCGGAACCGTTATATTATATTTTAATCGACCATCCGTCTGTCCGGACGTCCATCCCGCCTTTTGTTATCGCGTTAAACAAGAGGCGGGGCGGACGTCCGGACAGACACGGCCTCGGCACCACCCTCGGTGGCGGATGCATTATGAAAAGTTGTAATACGTTGAACGTTTCATGGTATTAAGAGATGTTGCAATACGAAATATATAATATATTTATGATCAAAAGCGAGGTAATTAATCTATCTAAAGAAATGTACCTACAAAGCTAGGAAGTCAAGATATTTGGGTTTTATTTACCGGTACATGAAATCTTAAATACATGATGTAGATATTAACAAGAGATGTAGATTACATGCCAACAAACAAATAATGGCAGAATCATAAAGAATTAACAAAACATATTCGATGTCTCAATTTAAAAGGGAGGTAAAACGATAGCAATAGTAAGTCATTGCATTTATTCATATTAGATGGTTCTTACAGATACACAGTTGCGATTGGTCAATCCTCGTAACGTGAGCTTCCTGGCTCTCAAAATTTCGTCTCGTTTGGTTGATTACCGTTTTCTTTCGATTCAACTTCCGCTCGGCCCCTCCCCCATCCCCTCCCCCATCCCCTCCCCCTCTCTCTCTCTCTCTCTCTCTCTCTCTCTCTCTCCCTTAGTTTAATTTTCATCTTTTAATGACATTTTTTCTTTCACCTGTAAATTCTTAAGAATACAAAACATTGCCTGGAAAAAATAAATGTTGCATGATCGAAGACATAACAGTTTCTTATATACATTTTCTTATATCGTCATCCGATCCACTTACGACGTTAATTCTCGTCTTTTGATTTATATATTTAGGACTGACACACAGAGTGAATGATATGCATAGGGCCCAGGAGTTCGATGTGATCGAATTGATTATGCACCCGGACTACTTCATGAACAGCGACGGAGCTCCGCACAATGACATCGCCCTCTTGCGTTTGGATCGTGAAGCAGAGCTGAGTCCATTCGTACGTACTGTCTGTCTTCCACCAAGTGACCCCCAAAAAGGTATTTGAAAATGATTTTACCGTATAGAATATGACAGAGTGGTGAAATTGTTTTTTATTTTATCAAAACACTTGTCTGGTGTAAAAAAAATAACCCTCGCATTATTGGTCTTTCACATGTTTCCTCACCGATTCATACCGTACCAAATCGGAAATATGTTTGAAATGTATTTCCGATTATGGTAAAGTTTCCCTCATAACCGGTGATTTTCCACAAAATCATGATCAGGTATTTAGACTTTTATTTCTTTTCAATTGAGTTAACATCCAGGCTGAAATCAATGATTTATCGACTTGATTAAGACTTGCGTTTAAATTTTTGAGTTGAAAAATTGAGTTGAAATCATTAAAACTGCTAACTAAATTATATTTTTGCTCTTGCATGCTCAGTATACACTGCCAATGGCGTACAGAATCCCTTCATAATAAGCCGCAGCAATCCCCAAGCCCTCCTTAAAGTGAATAGAGCTCAAAACCCGCTATCTTTTGTAGCTGTTTCATCGGGCCATTCTTTTACTTCTATTCCCCCACTGAGCTTAATAACAGATCTTCTCTTTTACTGATGACGATAATGATGATGATCCTGAAGAAGAAAGGAAACAGAAAGGAGAAATATGGAATTAATTTCTTGCACTGTATAATGTGCACATAATCAATATAAATGGTTGTCTGTATCTTCTACTGTTGGGTGGAATTATGTTTACATTATAATAGTGAAATAAATTAATAATAAACGCAGCATTTGAAATCCATCTCTTTTCTTGGTTTCTTGGCCTCAGTTCCCTCCCCTCGCTCCCTGTCTCTCTCTCCATCTCTCCCACCCTCTCTCCCTCTCTCCAACCCCCTCTCTCTATCTATTTCTTGCTTTCTCTCCCTCTCTCTCACCCTCTCTGTCTGTCTCTCCATCTCTATCTACCTATTTTTAGCTAGGTTCACACAAGTCCGTAAAATATGTTAAGCTTGCGGTTTTATATTCTATATCATATTTGGTTTGGACGGGGGTGTGTGGCTGAAGCGACTAAACCCATACCCATTTTTAAAGGACAAGTTCACTCCAAAAATAACTTACTTTCAATAGAAGCAGAAACATCAGACAAACCAATCAAAAAAAGTTTGAGCAAAATCGGATAACTAATAAGAAAGTTTTGATTTTTTGAAAAAGTATGTAAAACTTTGGAACAATGAAAATCACAAGACAAAATTGAAACTCACGCATGAGTCTGTGACGTCCTGTTTTCACTATTTACCAATTGTTTTTTTTATTTTGATAATATAAATTTTCTATTTTCCTCCCTTAGTGCCTTAGAATCTTATTTCTTCACACCAGCTTCCAAGTTAGATTGATAGTAATATGTTTTTGTGTGGATGCACTAATATAGAGTATTTTTTTCCAGTTAAATCATGAAAAGTGTGAATTTTTATTAACTTTTTATATATAAAAAAATCAATAATTATGAATATTTAATATTCAGAAAATAGTATCAATTCTTCAAAGTTCATAAAAGATTTTGGGAAATGTCGTACACGCAATATAATACAAATCACGTAACCTGTGCAAAGGCATGGGAAAATCAAGTTTTGGGGGATAAAAGGGAAATTAATGAGATTAAACTTTATAAATCATTTGAGAAATAGTGAGGACATGACGTCACAAACTGATAACCAAAATTGGCAATTTGTGTAGTGATTTTCATTGTTCCATAGTTTTACATTCTTTTTCAAAAAATCACAACTTTCTTACTAGTTATCCGATTTTGCTCAAACTTGTTTTGATTAGTTTGTCTAATTTTTCTGCTTCTATTAAAAGTAAGTTATTTTTGGAGTGGACTTGTACTTAAAGGATCACTTTGGCAGAAAATAGTACATTATTAAGACTTTGGATGAAAAGTGAAATGATTTCAATCATTTTTGCGGGATTTTGCATCTGGAATTTTCACTTTAGCGAGATAATGGGTGAGATGTTATCCTGAAGAAAAAAGTAACCCATTTTTAAGGCCAAGATCTGAACATTAGGGGCATTTTTAGGGATTTTGAAGGTCAAAATCATTACCCATGTTTAGAGATTTTTTGCCCCCCAAAAAAATTAGGCGAGTACCACCCCCTGCCACCCCCGGGTGTGAACCCACGTTGTTGTGAGTGGTCGTTGTTTAAAACTTGAGGATAAGCAAACTTGAGTTTAAAACTTATATAAGAGTTCATGTTGGTGCCTCGCTTTCTCTGTACATGATTAATAATTGTAGGTCTATTATTATTGTTGTATTCTTGTGTTTAACCCCCCTCTTTATGTACTATTATGTTTTCATATCTAGTTAATTATTACTTGAGTCCTCGGAGGACGGCTTTCGTCACAGGGTGGAGTCATTGTGACAGGTCGGGAGGAGAGAAATTGGTTGATCTCATGGAAATCATCATACCACCGGTTGAAGATAGCTCGTGTAGCACAGTGATGAACATGAATGGGATAGCTTTGGACACGACTACTGAATTTTGTGCGGGATCAGAGACCGGGACGGGTTCATTCCCAGGCGATGCAGGTGGCCCCTTGGTCGTGCAACGGAACAACAAATACAGGCAGCTCGGGATCGTGAGCTACGGCATCGGATGTGATAATACCGTATACGGTGTCTACACCAAAGTACCACACTATGTTGACTGGATCGATGGAATCATCAATGAGTAGATAATACAAACATTTATCGTGATCTACCCCCTCCCTAAAAAAAGCAGTTTCTTGTATTATGCAGATACAAAAAAAAAAAAAATTAAACGCAATATCAAAGACTTTTTTTTCAATCAAAACTATTTTATTGGATCAAACAAAATAATAACAAACTACAAAATCACATCGTCTATCACATTCATATAAAGGAAAATTGTGATTCTTGTTGATATATTTGCAAGATAGTGAATATGTTTTTTTTTAAACGCAATAAAAAAAAGAAGACTTTTGTGAGACATCATAGTAGGAAGTCTTATATACATCTATACACATGATGTGTATGCATTATTTTACACATTCTGATATTCTATGTCACTTTTTGTAATGAGGATGATGAATTTTGTTTCGTTTAGATATATACTCTTTTCCTGCATATTGCATATTAATATTTTGAAAGCCGATAGAAAAGGTATATACCAGGTGTGACAGACATAATTTTGCACAGCAATATAATTTGTTTACCAAACAACATCATGACAAATTACAGATTTAGTGTCAAAAGTATTATTTGGATTATACCAAATATAACTCCCAGTAGTGTTGTATTTTGTAGAAATTTGATAATAGAAAACAATTTCTTTTGTACTGCTATACAAAACATAGAAACATAGGAGAACAAAAAGAACAAATAAGTGTTTTATCCACCCTTTTACAAAATGTGCATTCTTTCATTTCCTTTTTTTCAATTAAGCATTTTAAACAATCATTTGTAGGAATTAAACTATTGACAATCTTATTATGGAGTACTCTCAACGTTGAGTGATTTGTAACATTCCATGATATGATGAATATTTGAGCAACTTCACTATAATCAAGACCATACTCATTTTCAAACTGAGAAAAAAACTTTTGATATGCAGGAATTATTTAGGTCTGTGAAGATTTCTGTCAACTGCTTATCCACAGCAAGTGATTTTTACCTGTAAAGTACACGGATAGTCTAAAATATCATTAGAATACTGCCCTTGTCAACTTGCTATACATCCCTTTATTACCCTCCGAAAGAAAAAGGTAATCTGTACAGGACGAATCAATTTTGTTGGCATTTAGCCATTAAAAAAAAAATTAAAAAATGTTAAATTAATATTGTCACTCATTTTGCGTATCTCCTTTCAAACGAAGCATGGTTTAAAAATCATTTGGTATTTTAAAATTATTTTCCTGTTATTCGAAATGATCTGATTGCTTCAAACATGCTTTTCAGAGTGTTTCGTTTCTGTATAATGCCAGGTAGTTAAATTATCAATAGAGACTTTTCGATTTGCACGTCGACATAGTTGACTGCTAAGTGTGACGTCCTTAAACCCCCTAATGTATCATTGAGGCAATGTTGACTGGAGAACGTCAACAGCATAACTAAAAAATGGATTTTTTTTTTTCTTCTTTTTTTCTTAAAGGAACTATAGTACGCACGTTACTATACTTTTCCCGCCTTTGGCTTAAAGGCCCCGGTCACACAGAGGGGACGCATGCGGGACGCACGGCCGGTGTCATAGGCGATTTGTTCCGTGCAGGCGATCGGTTCCTCCGGAACCGATCGCCTGGATATGTACCCGCCGATTTGTTCCGGATTCGTAGATTCGTTCCGCTAGTCACAGGCGATCGGTTCCGGCCAGGCGATTCATTCCGTGGAACCAATCGGCGGGATATTTAGCCGCCGATCCGTTCCGAATCTCATCGGAGAGCGTGCGTGCTCACGTATTATTGAATACACGCCATGGTACACCCCTAAAGCAAAATGAACTATCCTGGTCGGCCTTTGCAACCAATCAAACTTCTCCAAATTAGCTACACCAACGATTGCCAATTTGAGAACTTTGTATAGAAATTCAGATTCCCGTTGTTCAAATATGTTGATAATTGCGGCCAATGATTGACCACAAACAGTAACTATATAGACAGCGCCGTCGCGAAGCGACGGGGACTGGGTGGTCTAGCAAAAAGGGCAGTTGTTGCCATAGGTTTAGTTTGCCTGTAAAAGCAGATATCGGGGTGTTTTCTAATCAGGCCTTCTAATTTGGTTTGAATGCTGCATTATATGATATCGTGTTACGTCAACCACCTAATACCGGGCTTCATCACAGAATCTAATTATGCATGTGGGCTGCATGCATGATGTACATGTAGTTTAAATTAAAGAGATGCGGGGTGGGGTGGGGGGGGGGCCGGGGTCAACACAAAAAGAAATGAGTGGTCGAGCTGATAATTAAGAAGGACCAATAAAAAAAAAAGAAGAAGAAAAGAAGAGAAAGACAATTAAAGATTAGGAATGTTAAAGCTGGGTTATAGTTTTGGTAGCAAAAAGAGAATTGGCATGAAACTGATCAAATATAGTATGACATTGTCCGGAATGCCTAAATCTATTTGAGACTTCTAGTTTTAAACAATGAACGTTAGACTTAACTTAAGAGTTAAGGATTTCAAAGAAAATGATTTTCAAGTGCAAAATAGACACCCATTAATAAGCCAGGCATAAGCATATTATCATAGAGGTCCAAGTTAAACGTTAGATCTACTAGATTCCTCTAGTCTAGATCTAACGTTAGATCTATGACTATGCCACTTGACTGAGTTCGGTTACGAGGTCGATCTATCGATAGGTTGACCTCGTAGTCATACTCATACTCAGTCATAGTCGTACTCGTACTCAGTTGTACGTATGTGATATCAAGATATAGATCTAGGGTATTATTACCTCGGAATTTTTCAGAAACACAATGCATAACTTACCTGTATAGACTAATTCTGTAAGCCCATCATGTGTCACACTCAACTTAAAGTTGGCTGCTTTCTTTCGGAGCCCCCTCTTCTTGTTGTCACTCATCCCTTCCGGATAACTCCTATTCGCAAGAAACCTTTCGATGTTCCTGCAATCATCAACAAATTGCTCATCTGCCATTTTTTATGACTATCGCTCATACATACGACTACGAGGTTGACCTACGACTACGATGACAATGAATGCTGAAGGTCGATGCTGTCGAAATTCACGTTGACGTTATCGAGTTCGCGCCCAGATCAGCATGCTATGTCGCAATATATCGTGCCGAATATGCACGTGCGTGCATGCATATGATATACATGTACTCTATGCGCATATACTAGTCAGTAGGTTATTTATTTATTTATTTTTCGTACCGCGCGCGGGTAATTCCGTACGAGGTTATAAACCTTATTATTAAGTAATATTTCAAAAAAAATAATATTGGTTTTCATTCCAACAATAAATACAAAAGTATCAAGATAAAGCTAAAATTTATTTTTACCATGTTTATTCGACACAAGTAATACAAATATACGCGATTATATAAGCAGAAACGTTCGGCCAATGTCGGATAAGAACGGCGGCTTTCGAACGTATCTGCGAACGAGTCGATCCAGTAGATTCGTTCCGCGGAACAAATCGGCGCGCCGATTTGTTCCGCGGAACCCGGAACAAATCGCCTACCACACCGGCGCATGGAAATTTTCCAATTTTGGCCAGTGCGTTGTCGTTCGCTAGGCGTGCGTCATCACTTGTTACTCGTTCGTCGAGCGCGCTGGACCAACGCTGGACCAGCGCTATGCATTCGTCGTCATTCGCTGTGTGCGTCGGGATTTTTTTAGCATGCTCAAAAGTGTGCGCGGAGCTCGACGCATGAATGTACACGCCAAAGGCACGCCAGACGTGCCTTGAGCGCGCTAGACCAGCGCCAGACATGCATACGCGGGGCACACGCCCTGTATACGCACAGCGCGCTAGCTACACGCTGTGCATTTTGTGTCAGCTCGCTAGCTTTTCCAAAATCATGACAAAAGTTAGGCACACGGCCTTTTCCGATTTCCAATGCGCTGGCCGTGCGTCGTAGAACGCGGTGCATGCGTGGAAGTTGTTATCATGCGCGCTCTGGGTACGGTCTGTATGCGTACTGTATGCGCCCTGTATGCGCTCAGCGCGCTAGCAACACGCTATGCATTTGGTGTCAAAAGTTGGGCGCACGACAACGCACTGGCCAAAATTGCAATTTTCCCATGCGCTGGCCGTGCGTTCCCCATGCGTCCCCCCTGTGTGACCGGGCCTTTAGAAGCAAAGAAATTGAATTATTCAAATCTGACAAATATATAAACATCTCTTGTTATCTAGCATAAAGATTAATTCTATGATTTCCTATGTTGTATACAGTCCTGTATAACTCTCGATCACCGAGTTTCGTAATTATGTTTTCTTGATTTCCTTCACTATAATCACAATATTCACGTATATTAGCTCTTTGTGGAATTAAAGTTGATTACTTACGGTTGCTATAATTATAATACATGAATAAATACACAGAATGATCTGAACAAACGTCTCCTTTAGTATGGCTCATTGTGAACGATAGAGTGAAGAAGAAAAGAATAGAGAGAGAGAGAGAGTCTGTTTGCGTATGCAGTTGGGCGTGTATAATGCCTGTGCGCATATGAGCGTGTCTGGCACGTGAGTGGGTTGGGGTGTACGTGTGAGAAAGAAGAAGGCGCCTTTGTGATGATGATCTGATGATGGTTATGCTGAAAGAGAGGGAAGAAGAAAAAAACATGATGAAATGAGACACAGAAGAATAAGGAAATGAGAACGTGTGCAATGAGCTGGTATATTATGATCATAGGCCGTACTAGCCCACTGAATTCTAACACAACATAGTGTTAGAATTCAGTGACCTAGCCCCTTCAACTCAGTGGAGTAATGTTGTGATAAACACACAGACAACGAACGGGTGAGTCTATTATGATCTGAAGGGGTTCTCAGCATGTGTTTTGAGAATGAACAGTAACGTGTTCAGTTTTTTTTTTAACTGTTCTTGTGGGCTTGCTTTGGGCCGTGCAGCCCCCCCCCCCCCCCCTCCCAAAAAGGAAGAGAGAGAGAGAGAGAGAGAGAGTGTGTGAGAGAGAGAGAGAGAGAGAGAGAGAGAGAAATAAGAAAGATAACTTATTCCGAATCTTATTGGCTGGAATCTTTTCGCTCTGTCGTTACGCTCTCTCCCACAATGTAGGTCTACTTAATGAGTATCGTAGAAGAGTTTGTAAACCAAGGAAATTACCCCGTGGTAAAAACTAATCAATCACCGAGGGCTAGGAGGAAAGTCCATTTTGTCTTTTCAAGAGCCACACAGTGCGTGTCCGGCAAAAAAAAGTGTACCCAACTTGTATTGCTTCTAAGTAAAAATGTACCACCTATGGACCGTGCTGATTCAGTGTACCATATTCATGGATGACTGAGCTGCAGGCTTTTCAAAGAGGATTGTCAAAATCCACTTGTACCAAGTTTGGGCTGAATCAATGATTTCGGGTCAGAAGCCATAGGACTATGTGTTTTTTTAATTAAAATTATACATAAAACAGTAACACAAGTAAGACAATTTCATGATATTGAATTAGAAAAAACAACATTATATGCAGTCATGCAGACATGGATATTTTTGTTCTTCAATATTTCTTTCTCAGTAAGGTACGTGAAGAAGTCTGTGAATATATTCAAGATATGGATACAATGAAGAGATAATAAAAATTCTGCTATTTATATCTCCATTCTCTCAATTTATCGTTTTCGTCACAGTCGTGTAAATTTTCTCATATGTAGTACGCTGCTGATCGGAGCATTCAGCAATTGCATTAGGGGGGGGGGGGGGGGTAGTGAGCACTATTTTTTGTTTGGGGGGCCCTCGAAAATTTGAAAAATCGCAACCCCCCCCCCCCCCTTGAGCGCCAGGGGGGGCCCATTTCCCCAAAAAGTTAAAATTAACGTGTTTTTTTTTCAGGGGGGCCGGGCCCCTCGCCCCCTCCCCCCCTCCCCCCTCCGTGGATCCGCCACTGATTCTTTGACATGCACTGTCCGCTGATAACAGCTGCCGGGGCTAAAGCTAGGGTAATAATTACAAAGCTCTTTGGGAGCGCATAAAGACGTTATATAATGTGATATGCGCTATGCAAGAACCGAATATTATTATTATGTATGTGAAAAGAAGACATCTTCTGTGTTGCCATGTAAAATAATTTCGCCAAGCAATTGTTTGTGAAATGTAATAATGTGATATACTATACTACACAAAGTGATAGATCTCAACTTTTTGTGTCACAATTACATAAAGTAAGCAGACTTAGATATAAATAGATGCAGCTTTACAGTTGTCTAAATTATGTATGTTTTTCGAAGGGATATGATAGTGACAGCAACATTCATCATGATATATTTATGTGTAAATTTGAAATAAATATGTATCATCCACACATTTGTGATCTATGTGTTTTTGTCCTGACTTCTATCGTGACAATATTCATTTTTGCCAAGGGATTACAGCAACAATATTATCGTGTTTATTTTGCTTATTCACAAGCCTGTAACATAATTATAAATTAATTTGTTGTCCAATCAGCAAATAACTTTGTATTAAAATGAAATATTATCAGTAGGTTGGTAATGGAATTCATATATATTTGCTGCCATCATTGCACAGAAGATGATGATGATGGTGTTGATGGCTATGATGGTGATGGTGATAGTGATGACGATGGTGATGAGGATTAGGATGATGATGCTGATGATGATCACGATGGTGGTGATGGTGATAGTGATGACGACGATGATGGTAGTGATGATTGAGATGATAATAGTGATGATGATGATAATGGATGATAGTGAGGATGATAAGGAAGATGGTGATGATAGTGACACAACCCTGTGTTGCAGTGTTTGTATTTTAATGTTAGGGGCGGAATGACAAGAAATAGATTGAAATTCGTTTCGTCAGTCGTAATTGGTAAGTACTAATTGTAAACTTGATCGAGACATACTACTGATTTCAAAAATGATTTCATGCTTCCCTCATTTATATACTTTCCTGTTCTGAACTCAAGGACCCCAATCCGCCAATGCGCAAGTTACGTACAATATGGCAGAAAACAATAAATACCACCCAGGCGCGGATCCAGGATTTCTTAGGGGGGGCCCAAATTTGAAATAATGGAAGCAAAATATTAATACGTAATGGGGATCAGCAGTGGCGTAATGAGCAAAAGTATTGGGGGGATGCAGACAAAAAAATCTGCATCACCCCACTATTACATGCAGGTGGGGGGGTGAATTGAGATCAGGTAGAGCGTAGCGTAAATTGGCGTGGGGTCTAGGGGAGAACCCCCGGCGGGGGTCAAGGGGTGGAGCCCCCAGAAGCTCAGGGGGTATACGCATTTAATTACGGTCAGATGAGCATATTTTAATACCTTATGTGTAACACTGGCAGGACACAAATTAATGTGGGGTCCAGGGGGCGGAGCCCCCCAAAAATCAGTGGGTTTATACATTAAATTACCATCAGTTGAGCATATTTTGATACCTTGTTCGTAACACTGGCAGGTCACGAATTAGCGTGGGGTCCGCCCCCGGAAACTCAGGGGTTTTGGGCAATAAATTACGGTCAGATGAGCATATTTTTATACCTTATTTGTGACCCTGGCAAGTCACGAATTGGCGTGGGGTCCAGGGGGCGGAGTAGACATGCAAGGCCCGCCTTAGTTGCGTCGAGGGGGCGGAGCCCCGGAAGCTATGGGATTTTAGGCATTTAATTACGGTCAGATGAACATATTCTGATACCTTATTTGTGACACTGGCAAGACACTAATTGGCGAGAGGTCCAGGGGGCGGAGACCCCAGAAGCTCAGGGGTTTTGAGCATTAAATTACCGTCAGATTAGCATCCAAGGGTCCGCCTAAGGGCTCAAGGTGGGGTCCAGGGAGCAGAGCCACCGGAAGTCAAGGGGTTTTAGGCATTAAATTACGGTCAGATGAGCATATTTGTATACCTTATTTGTGACACTGGCAGGTCACTAATTTGTGTGGGGTCCAGGGGGCGGAGCCCCTGGAGCTCAGAGGTTTTAGGCATTAAATTACCGTCAGATGAGCATCCAGGTGCCCGCCTTAGGACCCTAGGTGGAACCCAGGGGGCAGAGCCCCCGGAAGCTCAGGGGTTTTAGGAATTTAATCACGGTCAGATGAGCAAATTTTGACACCTCAATATTTTGTGACAAAAACAGGCCACTATTGTTTTTTCTTTCTTTAGGAATTTGCCTTTTTTTTCCATCAAACGCATAATTTTGTTTACTAAAGATTGAGGAAAAATCTCGGAAAATTTGTAAATCACCGGTATCGCATTAGAAATAAACCGCTTTTGAATTATATTTGGGGGGCATCTGTCACCCCTCCCACCCAAGCCCCCTCCCCAAATCAGTACGCCAGTGCCCCCCCCCCCCCCCCCCTCCCCGATCTACACCTTGTTGGCGGGAAAAATCGCAACTGATCTCCCCTAACTTTCTTCTTTCTCTTTTTTTTCTTTCCCTTTCTCTCCTCTTTTCCTTTCACTTCCCTTCCTTCTCTCTGTTTTAGGTTTGCTGGGGGGAGGCAATGGCCTTTCGCCCCCCCCCCCCCCCCCGATCCACACGCTTTTGGCGGGATCAATCGCAAATGTTCACCCCTTCTTTTCACCCTTTTCTTTTCTTCTTCCTCTTTTGTGTTCCCTTTTAGC
Source organism: Strongylocentrotus droebachiensis (assembly GCA_035222895.1). Lineage (NCBI taxonomy): Eukaryota > Metazoa > Echinodermata > Echinoidea > Camarodonta > Strongylocentrotidae > Strongylocentrotus > Strongylocentrotus droebachiensis. Next base: position 109,641 of record JAVYIG010006184.1, read on the forward strand.
TCTCCTCTTTCCCTTTTCCTTCCTTCCCCCCCCCCTTTTTTGTTGGGGGGGGGGGGGGTGGGGGGAGGCAAGGGCCTTTGGCCCCCCCCGAACTAAAACCTGTTGGCGTGAAAATTGCAACTGATATCCCCCTTCTTTTCTTTTCTTCTTCCTCTTTTTTCCTCCCCTTTATCTCCTCTTTTCCTTTTTCTTTCCCTTTCCTTCCTTCTCTCTTATTTTTTGATGGGGGGGGGGGGTAACAGCTGGGAGGCAAGGCCCTTTCGCCCCCCCCCTCCCCCGATCTCCTTCTTTTCCCCCTTTTTCTTTTCTTCTTCCTGTCCTTTCTTTCCCTTTCTCTCCTCTTTCCCTTTCCCTTTTCCTCTCTTTTTTTTCGGGGGGGGGGGGGGCAAGGCCCGCTCGGTCCCCCTGAATCCGCGCCCGATACCACCCCACATCATCGTGTCCATTTAAATTTAGTATAAATAATTTCGATAACGTGTTTTCATACTCATAAAGTAGGTTGTTGCAACTCACCTTGCATATCATCTCTTCAAATGTTTTGTTTAACTTCTTGTTTGATAATTTATGTGATAAAGACAGTCTAAAGGTATATCAAGACAAACAGAGTATATCATCAGTGTTTAATTACGAACTTAACTTTAATTGACTCTTATTGTCGTAGGATAGGTTGGATTGCACAAAAAGAAGAGCGAGTATGGTAGAGGTGATCGACGGAGAGAGAGAGAGAGAGAGAGAGAAGGGGGAGAAGAGAGTTCTGGGAGAAATGAGAGATAGACAGAGGGAGAAGAAGAAAGAAAAAATGAAGAGAGAAGAGGAAACATAAATATATATATATGTGTGTGTGTATATATATATAGAGAGAGAGAGAGAGAGAGAGAGAGAGAGAGAGAGAGATGTACAATGGGGATGTCTAAGACTAAGTAACTCTTCATTTTAATAAATTAAATGAGACAAATATTTTACATTCTTTCATATTATTCACTATTCTCTTTTTCAGTCAAAGCTTCATCCGATATGCGAATGAACTTCATGAGGATGTAATCTTATTTACATTTGTTTTTGTTTTTATCTTGATAGGCTACAAATTAGCAACCGAAGTTTGCATGCTCTAAATGATAACCATAATTATCCTCTCATTTGAAAACAAACAATCAGGGTTGATAGTGATTAAACAAACCTTGATTCTTGAACCGTGTATGGATTATTTTGCAAACTTTTGAGTCAGATTACTTTTAGATATACAACCAGAAAGATAAAACGCGTTGTGATTTCTGTGTGGAAATAGCTAGAGTGGAAATTAGTCCTGAAAAAAATACTCAACGGAAATAATGAAGGCGGAAAATAGGAAGTTGTATTTGACGGGATTATTTTTGATACTCTATATTACATCTGGTGAGTTACATATTATTACTCTCAATATAATGATTCTCTCCTTAAAATAGCAAATGCCCTTGAATTTGCCATGTTTATCCTCGATTCTCAGGTATTGTTTGGGTTCATTGTGTTTAAAAGTGAGGCAGGGGGCAGAGGCTTGGGGACTGGGGACTGGGGCTGCAACCCCTTCGAGAATTTGAAATTACCATATAGGGCACCCGCCACCTCATTGACGTGCAGTTAAGCAATCTATTTTTTTTATTATTTCTACACCTTACATAATATGTAAAACGAAAACTGAAGAAGAAGAAAAAGAAGAAGAAGAAGAAGAGGAGGAGGAGGAGAAGAAGAAGAAAAAGAAGAAGAAGAAGAAGAAGAAGAAGAAGAAGAAGAAGAAGAAGGAGAAGAAGAAGAAGAAGAAGAAGGAGGAGGAGGAGGAGAAAGGGGGGAGAAGAAGGAGAAGGACGAGGAGGAGAAGAGGAAACAGAAGTAGCAGTAGTGGAGGAAGAATAATAATTATAATAATGATTGTAATAATGGCAATACATATAATAATAAGAAGAAGATGAAGAAAATTTAAAAACAATAAAAACGCTCTTGGCTAAAACCTATATCAACATTGGTAACTGGGAGGTTAAAACTGCCCATGGTGTTTTAAGGGTAAAGTTACAAAACTGGCAAACCGGATCAGAATCACTTAATCACATAAAGATCAAAATATAATAAGATAATAATTGAATAATAGTTAACTATAGATTAAGGATAATCAAATACCTTTAAAAAAATTGTTGCTCAAAAATAGCCACAACGTAATGTATTTAAGGTAGCTAATTTGCATTAATTTGCATTTAGTCCGTGTGCATCATGTAGGGTTAGGGTTAGGGTTTGGATGATGTTTTTTTTTTTTTTAGAAACATGCCTCTACGAGCGAATACATAGTTCATATCGTGTCGTAAAACCAAAGAGATAGTAATATCCTCCTTGGTAGAACCCACCATTGGGATGTACATGATTTCTGTATTAATGCTCCATTTTTCATGTTGGTATGATTTTCTTCATATTCGTATCCAGTTCAAGGCTACACATGTACCGATGGGCTGGTGATCGACGACGAAAACGTGTGTGATTTTAGGGAAGACTGTTCTGACGGCCTTGACGAAAGCACGTGTCGTAAGTAATGACTTTTACTTGAGTCGAGGTATTTTAGCCTTGATGTATGGAGTTTGGGTTGAATAATATGAGAAAAGGTGTCTGAAAGTGAAACTACACGTATTTATGACAATTTTATTTTATTTTGTTTGGGGGAGGAGGGGTGGCTATCATTATATCCTCTGAATTTTTATTCTATAAAACATACACTTGAAATAAAATAAAAAACATATTTTCTGACTATAGATCTATATACGATTAGAAAATTCGAAATTGAATCTATGAAAATCATCAATTTATTTTTTAAGATGTACAAGTGGAAATAAAGCAATAATATGGAGCTGGAAATTATCGGCAAACTAGTTCAGTGCTTTAGAACCATCTTGGCATGTTTCACCGTTTTCTAAGACAAATTAATATATTATTTGTTTTTTCTTTATTACATTTACTCTTTATGATTTATATTCGTGAAACTCTCTTATCCTCTTTCCACCTTTTTTCTCCCTCTATCTTATCTGTTTCTTTCTTTCTTTCTCACTCACTCTCTCAATCTGTTTTCATCATGTTCATCATCATAATAATCATATATTTCTCGTTCTCTGCCATTATCTCTTCCATACTCTCACCCCCCCCCCCCCTCTCTCTCTCTCCCTCCCTCCTTTCTTTATCACCATCTCTCCTTTTTGCTCTCTCTCTCTCTCTCTCTCTCTCTCCCTCCTTCCTTTCTTTATCACCATCTCTCCTTTTTGCTCTCCCTCTCTCTCTCTCCCTCTATCTAACTCTCTTTCTTTTTATCTTTGTCCCCATTTCTCTCTCTCCCCCTCTCCCCCTCTCCCCCTCCCCCTCCACCTCTCCCTCCATCTCCCCATCTCGCCCTCTTTTCCCCCTCTAGCTGCGACATGTGATTTTGAGGGTGGTTTGTGTGAGTGGTATCATGATGCGAGTCTCGATCTGAACTGGACAATGTTCATGAACAATGAACCCGAGTGGTATTACGGTCCAGGAGCCGACCACACCCTAAACAGTGTTAACGGTAAGTCTTTGTTCTGGCCTCATTTAAAGCCCCACTGAACTACTTATAGCTACTTGCGCCCTCTATATAGGTTCCCAATGCCCCCCCCCCCCTTTTTTTTTTTTAAATGTTCACTGAGAGCTGATTTGATGAGATAACCACATGTCAGTGACCATGCAGGGAGGTCTAATCCCTCCTAGCCAAACTAATGCAGATAGGCTTTAAAAATGTTTCATCATACTGATGATGATGATGATGATGACGATGGTGATTATGATAATAATACTAATGATATACAGTAGGCTTGCGGGTGCACCATGTGAGAGAGAGGGAGGATTGAGGAATCCTGAAAATGACTCTCGGTAATCTTTCTTGAGGGTGTGTAGTCCTGAAAAGGACTGTTGGTGTAGTCTTGAAATAGACTGTTGGTTTTCTTTCTTAGCTTATAGTTCTAAGGAGAACTATAGCGCTTGGAGAGGATGGGTGGCGGGAGTGGCTCGACGTTTCGAACAGGTTGACTATCCGTCGTCAGGAGTGGACTCCTTAATCAGGACTCCTCAATCCTCCCTCTCTCTCACATGGCCCACCCGCAAGCCTACTGTATATCTACATCACCATGCAAGCCGAAACTTACAAGCAGCCTCTAATACTAATGATGATGATGAAAAATTATTTCTTGAGAGCACATTTCGCATTCTTTATCTGCGTTAAGAACCCACTGCACTCTTGGGAATGTTCGAGTTTTTTTCAATTTTTTATTGTCACCACTTAACAAAATTTAATCTGTATTGTACATAAAGTGGCCTTGATTCGTACTAAAAAAAATAATATCTGTACTTTGTTCCGTCGTGGGCAAATGCTGTGTTTGTCTCTGATTCAGTATCAATGCACATTAGTCAAATGTAAACACACAAAGTGTGATATTTACACATTAATTATGATTTATGTATCTGTTACGGGTATAATAAGCAATGACAGCACCCATTTATCTGTATGTGTCCCATTACATTCCATGCATGAAGATAAGATATCATAATTTAAGGGTTTCATGCAGTGTCATGGTACAGACCATTTTGAGAGATAAGAATGGCGATTTGCTTAAAGGTTCCTCCCAATAAACCAGTTTACCAATATCTTCAAATTTATAAATGTTTCTTTCCTGGGGACAGTTATAATGAATTAACTACAATACTCGGAATCCAGTCTGCTTATACACTGTCGCTCATAAAGGTGGAATATGTAAGTTTTGCCCCAATTTATGGAATTATTTTGAAAATAATTTAAAAATAATAGATCTAGATAATAGTATACATTCTCAGATTTTATTGAATAATAATTTGCCAATGTGTGTTTTGCGGGACTGCTTAAGCATGTGTATGCTACTATGCTTATTACATAGGGGACTTACGCCCTCAAGTCATAAATGACAGTAACGAGGATTAATGCCCCACAAAAGGGCACTAATATAGCACATCGACACGGTTTTGATCCTGGGGCCTCACAGTTACGAGGCCATTGTTTAGTCACTGAACCATGACTGTACGCAGCGAGGGCTAGGGTAGGGGGCAGTTTCCATAAATAAATAAAAACACAGAAAATGCAATAAATTTTCAATAATTTATAGCATGTTACCCCGGTCCTCAACATAAACAAATCTTCTGTGTGTCCATGCCTTGAGCCATAATGCATGGCCGTCCAGAGGATTTGTTTATGTTGGGGACCGGGGTAAAATGCAATAAATTATGGAAAATTTATTGCATTTTCTGTGTTTTTTTTTATTTATGGAAACTGCCCCCTACCCCCCCCCCCCCCCCCCCCCCCTGCGTACAGACATGGTTCAGTGACTAAACAATGGCCTCAGGATCAAAACCGTGTCGATGTGCTATATTAGTGCCCTTTTGTGGGGCATTAATCCTCATTACTGTCATTTATGACTTAAGGGCATAGGTCCCCTAGTTGATAAGCATAGTAGCATACACATGCTTTAGCAGTCACGCAAAACACACATTGGCAAATTATTATTCAATACAATCTGAGAATGTATACTATTATCTAGATCTATTATTTTTAAATTATTTTTAAAATAATTCCATAAATTGGGATAAAACAAAAATATTCCACCTTTATGAGCGACAGTGTATTACTCGTTGCTATGTCGGACAAGCTTCAGCCAAGCTTTTATTTTGTTTGGTTAGGTTTGGTTTCATTTTCCGTATAAAAATTTAGATATATACAAGAATACAATTTACAAATATAATACAAATCATGAATTAAAAACGGATGGAATAATCTATTCAGAGCCATTATTAAAATGGCTCTGTTCTTCCTAGAGGGCCAGCAAAAAAAGGTATGCATACAATTTGAATATGTAACTAAAACTGTCTGTCTAAAAAGAAAGCCCCACTTGTGGAAGAAAAGGTCCAACTCGTAATTATGATTTTAAAAAACCCATAATCATAATGAAATTCATCATCAAACGAATCACGATTTTCAGTCAATTTCACTGACTTGCAGTTTTTCTCAGTTTGCAACATTGATCTCTAGTTTTATTGACATCCTACCTTAATGGCAGGTCACTATCTCTACGTGGACGACACCTACAGCGAAGTCGATCAAAAAGCCATCATCCGTAGCCCAACCTACCAGATGGCTGCCCGACGTTGCATCTTCTCCATGTGGTACTACGCCTACGGCGTGGACATGGGAACCTTGAAGGTGCTCCAGTACACCCCTTCGAACGACCGGAACTACAACCTCATGACCGTAGTCGATATCGGCGAAGACCAGTCCACCAAGGATCGATGGAACCTGTACGAAGTCCAAGTTGCAGCTTGCGCTGAAAACTTTCAGGTTAGATTTGGTGCCCGTTGGCGTTGTGCACAAGGCGTCGTTTTCTTTCGATTACGTCATTACCTTCGTTGGTCAACCTTTAAAGGCAACTAGCCCGTGCGCCAATACTTTAACGCGTTGTTTGCATTGATCATTGTACAATCGCTTTGTGTATGATGTCAATATCAAATGTTGCGTCATTGACATCACTGACGCAGCACTACAGTGTACGTCAGGGTAATGACGCCTCGTACACACAAACCAGTGGTGTGTTCAGAAATTCTTAAGCTGGGGAAGCAAGGGAGTCGGGGAGGGGGAGGGTAATGAGTCTGGGCATGATTTGATCTACTTCCATGTGCCTTCAAACGAGGGGGGCATACGCCGACCCATTCAATGCTGGATAGGCCACTGGATATAAGATATTGAATTAGATGTAGTATTTAAGCTACAAATATTTTCAAATACCATGATAATTTTGAAATATGTGAAAGTCAGAACATTATGGGGATTTGTGATATGATATGACTATGATAATGACACACATGGCATGACATATAAATGTTGCAAGTCGACTTTAAAACATAACTGTTCGTTCTATTTCTCTCTCTTTCTCTGACGATACAAACGTTCTACTTTCATTATCCTTCTAGCTTTCGATTGAAGCAAAGGACAGAAATGACTACTTTGACACGGGAGGTTACGCAATTGACGATCTAAGATTCGAGGGGTGTGCGTATACCCTCCCTTTACCTCCAGGGGGGTCGTGTGATGCCGATACAGAGGAGACGTGCGACTCGGGACATTGTTATCCTAAGAGTGAGAGATGTGACTATACACCAAACTGCTGTGATGGCACGGACGAGTCGACCCAAAATTGTGGTATGTTACTATTACTACCACCAGTCTACCACCACCATCATCACCATCATCAACAACACCACCACCACCACCATAACCAATCTTACCATCACCACCCCACCATTACCATCACCATCACCACTATCATCATCATCACTACCACCTACACCACCACTACTACTACCACTACCACCACCATCACCATCACCACCACCACCACCACCACAACCACCAATTATATCACCACCATCAACAGCACTATTACTCCTACTGCTACTACTTCAATAATTTCTGCCACCATTACCTTTCTCTTGGTAGCATCTCATTACCAATCTTCTCATCAAGAAGTAATTCAATAACACATTTAAAGGGTTCACCTGTGACACTTTCGATGTATATAGTCCAAACAGGTAAACTAGCTTTTGGACTCGTCAAAAAAATTAATTTCTAATAACTAATTTGAAATTATTCAGATGAATCTGTTGAACTAATAAAATTTGTACTCGTCGTTTTCGATCTCAGCTGACTACAGGATGTGTGACTTTGAGACGAGCATGTGTTACTGGGGGCAGCTCACCGATGACACTTTAGATTGGACAAGAAAGACCGGTGGAACGGGTACCGGTGATACCGGCCCTTGGAGAGATCATACTACCTTTAGTAACAATGGTAACGAACAAAATAAGACCTTTCCACTTCATGAAAATATATTTGTGAACATTTTGGAACTATTTTACGAGTCTATGTATTCAATGTTTCCCTTCACATTCTGTTATTTTCTAAGCGCTATGGTGCTTTTCGTTTTTAGAGTTCCTAAATACTCGATATTTGTATAATCATTATTATCATTATTATTATTATTATTATTATTAATATTATTGTTATTATTATTATCATTATCATTATTTTTATAATCATAATTAGTATAAAGTAATGAGTATTTATTTGATAGAATAGATAAATAGAATGCTTCAAAGAGTCGTATAGCCCAAGAAAAGTGGGGGAAATGGTCGTCATCTTCTTCTTCTTCTTCTTCTTCTTCTTCTTCTTCTTCTCGTTAAGTATAGTTTATTAGCAGATGTATTAAAACATATTGACCTAGGGAAATGTAATCATTAGTGCACGGTTATATTCTTTTCATCCTGGCTTACTTGGTAACCAAACAATAACCTGTAACCTATGAAGACCGTTACAAAACACGGTCTTAAACTCCAAACTACAGTCCCTAGAAATCAACTCCTGACAGTTTGGCTTTAGTAGGTAACGTAAAACGGCTCCATACTATTGAAGTCAACACATCCACCACCAGAACAATACGAAATTGATGAAATTGTATGAAACACAAAAACTAGACAGTTACAGGCTTACAGCGCAAGATAGTGCATGTACCTGTTAAAAGATGACACTATAGAGGATATTAAAATCCAATGTCTTTATTTCTCAAATCATCAGGCTATTTCATCTATACTGAGGTCGATGATGCATTTCCAGGTGACACGTACAGAATCGGAAGCTTTTACATCCAACCTACGTCGTCAGGGTGCGAGGTAAGTAGATAGCTATAGGACCTCTCTGTAGTTCCAGGTCCTGTTGGTCCTATGCCTATCCTATCACCCGTATGACTTCCTCCTCTGTTTTCATATCCAGGCAGCTTTTCACTTGACTCTCATCCCCGGACAACAACTCCTTTAGGACAAGTTTCCATATAATGAGAAGTACCCCAAGAGGACAACTACTTTCTTCACGGCGACTGTCCCCTATAGGGCATCCATCTCTGTAAGACAAGTACCTTCCTATATCTAAACTATCCCCCGGACAAATATCTCTTATTAGGACAATTCCCCTCCCGATGGAGGTAGTGAGCACTATTTTTTTGAGGGCCCTCGAAAATTTGAAAAATCGCACCCCCCCCCCCCCCCCCTTTGAGCGCCAGGGAGGGAACCCATCTCCAAAAAAAGGTAAAATTAAAAAATGTACACGTTTTTTGTTTTTTCCCAGGGGTGGAGGCCCGCCCCCCCCCCCCCCCCCCCCTTCCGGGATCCGCCACTGAATAGATGTATGACATTCTACCTCTGTGTTCCTGGAGATGATGTACATTCATTATAATCATATTTTTTATAATGATTTTATTCCTTTGAGTAAAACACATTTTGCAACATTTCCTTTATAAATATACAATTTTAATGATCGACCATGTTTAATTAAATTTTGAAAACAAATTCGAAAAAATAAACGAAGATAAAAAGGTTCGGATAATTGAATTGCTTTTCTTTTAGATTCGTTTCTACCACCACATGCGAGGGTCAGGGATTGGAACCCTAAACCTGTACACCCGGACCAAAATCGATGGACCGATGACTCGTCTATGGTACAGTGATACGGCCCATGGGAACTACTGGCTCTATCAGAGTGTAACACTTACCAGTGAAGATGCCTTCCAGGTTAGTAAAACCTCATTATAGAACGACCTACAGCCTCGTTCAGCCCTGTTAAAAACAAAAGAGAAAAAACAATACGTTTGGATTCAGATTGGTGGACCGATGACCCAGCCATGACACAGTGATACAGTGGTACCCTCTGTCAGATGGTATACTCTCACCAGTGATGACGCCTTCTAGGTGGGGGAACAATCTTCAATTTAGTGTCACCGTTCAGTGATGTTTCGTTTTTATCTTTTAATCCAGAATGCTCTAAATTGCAATTTGTACTTAAGCAGAAAAATACTTACTGGGAAATTTGAGTCCATTTCTGTATTAGCATATTATGTCTTTACATGGGGACTTGTAAGAAATGATTCACAGGACAGCATGCTTAAAGCTAGTTTACATATTGCGTTGGCTACAAGAATTGCTTACACAAGAGTTTACCAAAGTAGAAAGGGGATGCCAATGCTTTGATGGGAAAAAACAGTATCGAATGATTATTGATACATAATACTTAGCGATGTATAAATGTGTTCCAACTGAAACCTAGTATATTATGACTCTTACTTTTCTCCAGGTGGTATTTGAAGGAGTGAGAGGGTCGAGTAATTTGGGCGATATAGCTCTGGACGATATCACCTTTACTCCAGAGTGTGTCGAGTCGAAGGAGCCCCTACCTCCTGCCGACGTGATCCCTACCCAAGGTAAGATGTAGTCCAAAGGTCAAAGTTCATAGTTCACTGTCAAAATTCACTTAAGAATAATTATGTAAAGATTACATAAAATGATCATTAAAAACAAAAGAAAAAAAAATTGTCATTGCTATTACAATATAATGGAACACAACCACTGTTAAAACAGAAACAAATAGTAGATATGTCAAAAGCATGTTGGGATAAAAAAAAAAAAAATGCGTATATAAACTTTATTTTTCGTACAAAATGATATGGCGGATCATCCATCATTATTGTATTAATAATTGTTGCGGTGGATTAAATAGACATATCTAAACACAGTGGTCCTTTGCATATCTGGTGAAGGGGTGCCACCAACATAACTATTTATATGTTTGTTTGTTTCTTGTTACTTCTCTCAGCAAATCATTGTGAGCTCGGCATGCGACCGTGTGACACAGATCAGTGCATCGATGAATCGTATTACTGTGACTTCAATCCAGACTGTCCTGTCGGTGGCGAAGACGAACTATACTGCCGTAAGAATTTCACCAAGTTTTTATCTTATCCCATATATACTTACTTACTATGCCCATTATGCCTCCTGGCACATAGGGCAGCAACAAAAGTCTTCCACTCCTTCCGATCCTGGGCCAGTCTTTGGATGGTATCCCATGTCTGGTTCAGGTCTTTAATCTCCCCTTCCACAGTTCTTCGCCAAGTGGTTTTAGGACATTCCCTCTTTCTATTGCCTTCTGGTGTCCAATGGAGAGCCGTTCGTGTGATGTCATCTATGTTCTTTCTTATTACATGTCATTTTCCCAAATATAGTCTCTCCTAAATGTCTGTGTTTAATTTGTTGACGCCGTGGATCTTTAAAAAAAACGTCAAATAGGAAATAGAAATAAAGCACTGACATAGTAGGATTCTCTGAATGAACAAGAAAAAAACATAAAGAGCAGCATGTTGAATAGTAGCAAAACGTAATCAAAACAAAGGCAAATCAAATACAAAAAAAATTGTCCACATCAGTCCACTCTTGAAAAAATAGTAATTAACAAAATATATATATATATATATATTGCTATAAAAAAAACGCTGTGGCATTTTTTTATGCTTATATATTTCTATGCTTATTTTGTTTTTATTTTTCAACCGTAATTTAGATGTTTGGAATCTATAAACACATTCGGAACAGAATATAAGAGAGACATATTGATTATAATTATAAACAAAACCTCATATTTTACATTAATGCGGATGCTTGTTACGCCGGACAGTGGATCATATGTTCGAGTCCCGCCGTTGCACTAACGTCCTCTGGCAAGACATTTATCTACACTTTCCTTTCCACCAAGGCGTAAGAAAAAAATGGGTACCCGGTATAAGAAGAAATTCCTTGAATAAGGGAGTTTACAGATACAATATGCGCAGGGGCAGATAAAAGTCATTTGTACCAAAAAGGTACAACCCACAGAGATGAATACTGGATATGCGCTCATGAAAGTTATGTAACATTATTCATTTATGCACCAACGGTACATTCTATGATACGCAGGTGGAAGTATTCTTTTCAAGAGGACAAACAAAAGGCATTCATGAAGCACATCTAGGACTTGGGCAGTTATTATTCTAATATGCTTAAAGTGGAACTTCTCCATGTGTAAAAGATCTGTGGATATTTAGGGTCATTTGTACCATGTGCTATCTGTAAACTTCCTTATTCTTTAGCGCCTTTAAATGGCGGCTCGGCTACCGTCGGATAAGCGCAGTAGAGTATATTCATATGTTGCTGTGTTATATACATGTAAATGGACATATTAGTATAAGGCCTATTATTATTTAGAAGTATATAGAAGGCTCATATTGTACTTAAGCATTCTCAATTAATCGTTTTAGCTTCTACTTGTGATTTCGATACGGTGGGTATCCTGAGCACGTGTTACTGGAGTCAAGACGTCAACGATGATTTTGACTGGTCGTGGTTCAACGCCCCTGAGATGGAAGACAGTTACAATGGCCCTAGGTATGATCATACCACGGCTTCAACGTCAGGTATGCTGGCAATTCCATATTTACTCCGGCGATGATTACTCCGATGACCATTCCTCCGTTGACAAAAATTATTGCTCTGGCACCAATTGCTCCAGCGATAGGTGCTGTGGCGACATTACTGCGGCGACAACTGCTACAGCAACCATTCCTACAATCACATTGCTGCGGCGACAATTTATCTGGGCTTTCTATTGTCGATGATAATAGGGTTAGGTTAAGGGTTATGGTTAGGTATATCAATTTGTTTCAGGGTTGAAGTTAGGAATTCTGAGAGTGTGGGATAATGAACGCGGACAATAAGTGTCGAACGAGCACGTTTCAGGTAACCGGTTTGATAACATGATAATGTCTCTCTCTCTCTCTCTCTCTCTCTCTCTCTCTCTCTCTCTGTCTTACCCCCTCTCTCTCTCTCTCTCTCCCTCTCTAGGCTTTATGCATACAGTGAAAATGGTAATCATCCTGTTCCATAACGCTCTGTTTCTATAACTCTCTCAATCAGCACTACCCTATTCCTGTCTTCTCTAACCGTTATGAAGGCTATTCACCCAGAAGATTCTTCTTCTCCATCTAATCCTCCTTTTCAACCCTCAATGACAGCGCGTCAAAGAAAAACTTAGCACAATAGACTTTACCACAACAGAGTTAAGGCCCTTCAGGCTCTAAACATTCTTCTTCTTCTTTTTTTTAATTTTGTTTTTAAAGGCACTCACAAATGGACTCTTTATGAAATTTAATTATATACTTATATTTTTGTTGTTGTTGCTTGTCAAACAGTTTCTGAAGTGGAAAAATCGCTGCAAAGTGCCCGGACAACCCTAGCT